>JASAMV010006569.1:0-10494 GCA_030248065.1 Rhynchonema sp. JSB1_4
CCCAACCATGGGTTCTGGTACGGTGAGTATCCCCTCTCTGAGGCCGGTACAGTGGGTCTGCCCTTAGATTACCTCCAAAACTGACCAGCAAGGGCAAACTCTAACACAACAAAACACATAAAGGACGTCCACGTTTGAATTAGAGTTATACTTGTTTCCCTTTATCGAACAGCTCCCCAGAAGAGCAAATTTTTTATTAGAAAAAAATAAAAACCCAGAAAAACGAATATGAATGAACATTGCAGCACAGCTGGTGGCAGGAACTCACAATTAAGACTACAAAAAGAAATAAGGGAAAGGGATGACAAATCAGCCCCTATTTTTGAAAAAAGACACAAAAACCTTACCTTTGGTCAGCAGATTCAAAGCAAAATTAGAAAAACAACATTACGAATACCAAGGTTGTTGTGGGAAACATGCAACTAATGACAACAGACCTGGCAATAATCTGGTGCAGCAGCCTATGCTGCAGCGCATGGGAAGTGCAATTATATGGTATGTACCTTGCTCCCAGAAAAGACACGAGGCACTAAAACTCAGAGGTTTGACTTCCTTCCTGCAAGTAATAAGTCTCTCTCTGTCTCTTTCGCTGGCAATAATTTTCTGCCTTTTCTTCAACGCACGCCCACGCACATCGACACAGTGAAATGTGAATAGAACTAACTTTGGTAAAAAAACTTGTTTTTTGTTGCCCAACGGATATCGACACTATATCAAAATAAAACATGAGCTGCTCAATTTTGTTCAGGTGTCGTTGTCGTTCTCAATTACGCGACAGAACGTGATTCGAGTTCAAAATAAAGTCACGTAAACCAAGTAACGTTGGGACAGACATGTTAGGTCGAAAGTAAGACCCAGACGGCGTGTGATGACGAAAATAAGATGCTGCCGTTACCACAAACAGATGGACGAAATAAATAGCAGTATTGTCGATGGGTGAGAACATCGGTCAAGAGTCGCGAACAAATAGCGACACGAAATAAGCGCATGATTAATGTCGCGAGGCACGAAGCATTTGAATTTCAAGACTAAATCCCAAAAAAAACAAAAATAATAGGGAAGACGACCTTTCGACAATCGTTCCTTGATTTCAGCCACCAAGCTCGATGTCACTTCACTCGGATCGCTGTTGGCGCGACATCGAAAATGCACCGTTTCCGTCACTTCAGCCAGAATTGGCGTGATATTGCCCTCTGTCGATGTTTCAATTGATTGCGGTTCTCGAAAAATTTTGACCATTCCTCGTGATGATTTGGCTCTGCGAGCTATATCAGTACCCCCTTTAAAAAATAGTCCAAAATAATTTTCCATTATCGTTGCTAAGAATCTGTGACAAGAATTGAGCTTGATGTGATGTGGCAGTTGAATTTAGCACGAAAGAAAATTATTGATTTCCCATTACTGCTCCCTTGGTTTGATTTGTGATAAACAAACGAGAAGTTGTCACTGAACGAAGCCAGACAGAGGACAGTGCAAGAAGAAAACGGGATTTTGCTAAATTTCGTTTCTTCAGTATGGAGATAGCAAAACACAGTGACTGACTTTAGGGGGCGTACCAAGGGAACGCGCAGGGGTACGCAGCGCCCACTTGGTCCAGTCCAAAGAAGAAACAAAGGACCCAAATTGTGTCACTTTCATAGTGATACTGTTGAAATGCTAAAAAAATCGTGCGTTTTCGCACGTTGGATGGGCATGTTTTGGGTAGTGAATTCCGACTGTTAAAACTTTCTAGGTGTTTAAAAATTTCGTGCGTTACGCGCGCCTTCATCTTCCACATTGTCGAACAAGTGGTAGATAAAAATGAGTTTTCAATGGAGAGACGAACACCAGACAGTGTAGTTCTGGTCCGGAGGGGGGAGATAGCGGACCCCCCGTTTTTTCGGAGGGGCAGATAGTCTACCCCCGAGGGGGAAGTGGGGAGGCTCAATTTCAGGAAAAAGTCACTTTTTGAAGTAGAAAATTTCACTGTTTTTACCCCTTTTTTGGAAAAATCTTCATAAAGAGGGGTATTTTGGCGACTTTTGTCAACATTGATCTAAAAATCACACATTTTAAGCCTAAAAATGCCCATTTTAGGCCTAAAAATACTATTTGGGCAAAAATTGGGGAGTGCGTACCGAGGGAGATAGCGGGATAGTGTACCACCCAGTGTAGTACCTGGTCCTCCCCTCGGGTACGCTATCTCCCCCTAGGCCTCATCCCCCTATCTCCCCAATTTTTGCCTAAAATAGCTATTTTTAGGCCTAAAATGGGCATTTTGAGCCTAAAATGTGTGATTTGAGGTCAATCTTCTCAAAAGTCGCCAAAATACCCTTTTTATGAGGAATTTTTTTTCAAAAAGGGGTAAAAATCATCAAACTTTCTTCCTCAAAAAGTGACTTTTTCCTGAATTTGGGTCTTCCCCCACCTCGCAGGTACGTTTCTCCCCCTCCGAAAAAAAACAGAAAAGGGCCCGCTCTCTCCCCTCCGGACCAGGAACTACACTGGTAGCACCTGAGGGCAGTGTGGTTCCTGGTCCGGAGGAGGAGATAGCGGGACCCCCCGCTTTTCGGAGGGGGAGATAGTGTACCCCGAGGGGGAAGGGGGGAAGACCCAAATTCGGGAAAATTCGCTTTTGAGGAAGAAAAGTTGACGCATTTTTGCCCCCTTTTTGGAAAAAATTCTTCATAAAAAGGGTATTTTGGCGACTTTTGAGAACATTGACCTGCAAAGCCCACGCTGTAGGCCTAGAAATGCCCATGTTAGGCCTAAAATTGGCCATTTTAGGCAAAAATGGGCGGAGATAGTGTACCCGGAGGGGCTCTAGGGGGCTAGTGTAGCCGTGTTGAAGGTACTCTGCAAGGGGCATACCTACTGTACCGGGCTCGGAGAGGGGGGGATAAATACTGTACCAGAGCCGACGGCCTGGTGGGGGTTATGTACCTAGGGGGGTTTGGGGGGGTTAGGTTCTGGGGTGAAAATTTTTAATGTGTTTATTATGTGTGGAATCGTGTGAAAACGTAGTATTTGCGCGCATAGCGCGCGAGTTTTGGGTAATTTGAGGCAAAAACCACTGATTTTACACTAATTTTGGCCATTTTGGTCAAAAATTGGCACTTTTGAGGCAAAATCGGGGGGGATACCTACTGTACCGGGGTGAAAATCGGGGGGGGGATACCTACTGTACCATGCCAAACATCGGGGGGATACCTACTGTACCAGGCGAGGGGGGATACCTACTGTACTGGGGGGGCTACCCCCCAAACCGCCCCCCACCTCCAACACTGTAGTGTACCACCCGAGGGGGAGATAGCGTACTCGAGGGGGGGACCGCACCCTCCCCCCAGGAACTACACTGCCAGAGGGGGAGATAGCGCACCCGAGAGGGACCCCCTTCCCCCCAAGGAACTACACTGACACCAGATAAAAATGATTTTTTTTCAAACATAGCCCACTCCCCCGAGCCCCCCCCAAATTGGGACCTAGATACGCCCGTTACTTGGAAAAGTACGCAGTTCTATTTTCCATCCAGACACATGGACATAAACGATCTCTTTCCAAACATGAATGAATAAATGACATTTTAAGGCTTCGAAACAACGAATAAAACCACCAATCCACGATCCAATGAAAACGAACCATCAGCAGAGCACGGCAAATCAGCCAGATTCGATTGCGTATAAGCGACCGTATCCGTCATACTTATTATTGCACACAGGTTGATTTGGTCGGCGTGAATAATTATTGAATATTTACGATCGAGGTCTGATCAGCGATGGAAGACCATTTTATTGCGCAATGTACTGTCCCCCCGTCAGGAGGACAAGTATGAGGCAATCAATTGAACAGAATCTGGAAAATAAATGGGAAAGATGCCGGGAAGCCGATGGTGAATTGTGGGATGGGATTGGGCTTCTGGTAAAAAAGTTCATTTAGCATGTTAAAAGTAAGCTTCTGCTCAGATGATTTAATCGGCTGCCCTTGAGAGATTGCACGTCAGAAGAACCACACCGCCAATGGTGTAGCAGGGGGGGGGGTGGGTGGGATCCCCCTAGGTACAGTAGGTGGCAGGCCCATGTGTGGGAGGTATGATGCGGCGTTGGGACCGGAAGCAGGGTGGTTTCAAAAAAAGTGGTTAATTAAAAAAATTAAAAAAAAATTTTTTTGAAACCCAGATTTTGCTTTTTTAATAGAAAAAGTTGCCCAACATGGGCTGAAATGACCAAAAATGGCCTTTTTCGAGGCAAAAAATTGGCACTTTTTTCCGTGGACGGGAAAATTTTTCCAAAATCGCGCCTGCGGCCCCTGTATGTCCTCAAATCCGTACAGGGATGCGCGGGGACGGTCTTTTATAGTGATGTGGCTCCGATAATGTCCTACTGCATGCAGTGTTGGAGGTATTCTGGAGGGGGGATACCTACTGTACGGCGGCCTTCACAATGCATGCGGGTTGCGGGTTGCGGGCCACATCGGCCCGCAACCCGCACTGTGCATTGTGAAGACACAGGAAATGCGGGTTGCGGGTCGCGGATTTCGGGCCGCGCCCGGCCCCCAACCCGCAACCCGCACGCAGAGTGTCCTTCACATAGCAGCGTGCGGGTTGCGGGTTGCGGGCCAAATCGGCCCGCAACCCGCATTTTCTCGATTAGAACTGATCCTATTTTTTTGCGGGTTTGGGCCCTCAGCGCATGCTCGGATGGTTGATTTTTGTTGACCCATTGCTCAGAGAGCACAAGTTTTCGACTCTCTATGTGTTTTCGATGTTGCAGAATTCCAAGAACAGTGTGCCAAGCATAACACGCTTATCTTTATTTGCGCAATCAATTTGCGTGCTAAATTTGTACAGGTTTCTTCAGAAACTTTCGTGCTCAGCTTTCCAAACAACTGAAAACAACGAGAATCTGCAATCCCATTGTGTCCAAAACGGAGTGCACGTGTTTATACTGTATGTATAAGTCGGTAGCGGTAAATGTTTGCGAAATGCACAGACGAAATTTGCTTCAAGGTTTGATACTTCCTCATGTTTTGAAAATTTTTATCACCACTTGAAACTTCGGTGGTCTCCAGACAAGGACAATGTCATCGGTATTTGTTGGTCGTCTTAAAATCAGTACACGATACTAAAACTCAGACTCAAAATTGGTCGCACAATGACCACATAAGAATTCATGAAATCATTCCTGATTTTCACATTCAGTCACTCTTAACCGCTGTGCTATTTGTGACTCTCACAAAACATTTTCACCTGAAAATAATCCAGAAGAGCACCTACATACATTGCTGCGGGTCTGAAACATTTTGTAGACTGCATGCCTTGTGTGCGATCGCGCAACGCAACGTCACTGCCCTGTCACTTTCCTGCTTCACGATTCAGGAAAAAAATTTGACCGCTTTTTGTAAACTTTTTGTGCGACCAGTACCTAAACATGTTTTTCGAAGTCAGTATTGACAAAGAAGAGCTCATGAATGTTATTCTTTGTGACGTTTCCTAAACTCCTCTTCGCCCGATGATTCGTGGGCAGGCGCGGCGAGCCGCGCCAGTGTGGAACCCCGTGGTAGGGATTTTTACACAGGCCCAGCAACTTGGAGACCATTATTCTGTGTAGAACAGATCCCCGTTCATTGTGTGATGTGTGCTGACTGTAACAGGACTGTTCATATTTCTATGCTGCACTATGCCGAAATTCTAATCAAAACGTGTTGTCTCCCTGATAAATTCGGCCAACCACGACACTTTAGTGTCGCGGGCTTCATCCAGGGTGACTGTTTCTGCGCCCATGGTTTGTTTTCGGATGTTTTTCAGGCCGAGGCACTTACACAGAAAATGTTCGACTGTTTCCATTTTGTGGTTGTGCTTTCCCATGCCCATGGCTAGTTTGGGGAGATCTGCCAACGGCCCTCTGCCCATGCAGGCCGTCTTCGTTCCATTAAACTGTTAGGAACTCTGTGGTTATTGTCGTGTGCTGTGGCCAGGGGCGGTGAAAAAGGAAAGCAGAGATGGTAAAGCACTGGCGGGCGTCTGTTGCCGACTGTGGTGGCAAACTCTGTGTTGAGCTGTGAAGCTGTGCTTGGCCGATCTTGGCTAGCTCTTAACCTTGATCGTTTCCACCCGTCACCACGAGGAGGTGACAGCTACTGCAACGGGCAACTCTTCGCCCGCAACCCGCATTTTTTGGTTTCACAATGCACCCGCATGCGGGCAAGGAACTGCGGGTTGCGGGTTTGCTTCAATTAGAACTTCTGGCCCGCAACCCGCACACTGCATTGTGAAACCTAGTGCGGATTCAATTTTTGCGGGCCCGCATTACCTCGGCCCGCAACCCGCAACCCGCAACCCGCATGCATTGTGAAGGCCGCCTACCGCGCTCGGAGAGGGGGATACCTACTGTACCAGATCCGATGGCCTGGGGGGTTATGTACCTAGGGGGCTTTGGGGGAGGTTAGGTTTTAAGGTGAAAATTTTTAATGTGTTTATTGTAGTGTGTGGAATCGTGTGAAAACGTAGTATTTGCGCGCGTAGCGCGCGAATTTTGGGTAATTTGAGGCAAAAACCACTGATTTTACACTAATTTTGGCCATTTTGGTCAAAAGGTACTTTTGAGGCAAAATCGGGGGGTATTTTTGGGGGGGGTTCTATTTGGGGGGCGGCACTGTAGCGGCTGGGGGGGAATTCCCCCCCCCCCCTAAGGGGTATCTATCTCGAGTCAACCCGTAGTGGGGGGATGGGGGGGGAAGGGTATCTATCTCGAGCCGACCCTAAAGGGTATCTCGAGTAAGCAGATTTATGCTTTTCAAATGCAAAAATAGGTGTTTTTCGACCTCGGAGCCCCTAAAAATCGCGCGCTCCGCGCGCAAACACCCAAAAATAGTCATTTTAGGCCAATTTTCGGCAATGTCAAAAAGTACCCATTTTTAGGCCAGTAATTTTGCAGTAAAATTGCATGCAAAAACGGCCTTTTTTCGCCTTTTGACGGATCATAGGGGTATCTTGGGTACAGTGTAGTGGCAGGCCCATGTGTGGGAGGTAAGTATGATGCGGGGTTGGGACCGGAAGCGTGAGAGGTATATTTTGGTCACCCAAAAAGGCGAAAAAACACCGTTTTTGTGATACAATTTTGGCCAAAAATTGAGGTAAAAATAGTACTTTTTCAAAATTTTCGCCGAAAATCGCCTAAAAATAGGTATTATGGGTGGGTTTGCGCGCGGAGCGCGCGATTTTTGGGAAAATAAGGTCGAAAAACACCGATTTTTGCCTTAAAAAGGTATAAAATTGCTTGTGAGAGGTATGATTTGGAGTTGTGAGAGGTAAGTACTCAACCCCCCCCCCCCAACCCCCCCTCGGGTTTTGTGGTAGGTAAGTACTGAGAGGGGGGTAACCCCCCCAACCCCCCCCCCAGCCACTACTATGCTTGGGTAGCCTCTGGGGGGTATCTCGAGTAAGTCCGAAACCTTCCCCCCCCTAGGGTATCTTGGGTCGATTGGCCTGCCAACACACTGGGGGGGCTGTATTTTTTCGCTGCCCAAAATCTCAAAAAAATGATCCAAAAATACCCCTAAAATGGAGTTCTGTCAGGGTGTTACTGGTCATTATTGAGTGTTTTTAGGTGCAGATCTTCCATAAAAGGCTTTACGTCATCATATACTCAACCACAAACGTTGTACACAAGGTGTCTTATACAGAAACTTCACTTTACGACCCCCAAGCGGGGGAATTCCAAGTTGGGGGGGCTGTATTTTTGGGGGGCTCTATTTTTTCACTGACCCCTTTTAGGGGGGCTGTATTTTTGGGGGGGCTCTATTTTAGGGAATACGGTACCTGGGATTTTGGGGGGAATCCGGGTTGGGGGGAGGGGGGAAGACTTTTCGCGGCGGGTAGGGTACAACACAAGTTTTTTCGGGTGCCTGTTTTTATGTACTAAAAAGTGCATATATCGCGCGCGAGATTTTTTGCACTTTTTAGGGTTTCCGGTCGAAATTTGGGCATTTTTTGACTGAAAAATGAGCATTTTGGAGGTAAAAATCGGGGCGGGTAGGGTACCAGGGCGGGGCGGGTAGGGTACCAGAGCAGGGCGGGTAGGGGGTAGCGTACCAGGCCGGGCGGGTACGGTACCATTGGGGCACTGTAGTGGCTGGGGGGGGGGGGATGGGGGGGGGGAGGGTACCTATCTCGAGCCGACCCCAAAGGGTATCTCGAGTAAGTAGATTTATGGTTTTCAAAGGCAAAAATAGGTGTTTTTCGACCTCGGAACCCCCAAAAATCGCGCGCTCCGCGCGCAAACAAACAAAAATGGTCATTTTAGGCCAATTTTCGGCAAAAATGTCAAAAAGTATCCATTTTTAGGCCAATTTTGCAGTAAAATTGCATGCAAAAAACGGCCTTTTTTCGCCTTTTGACGGACCATAGGGGTATCTTGGGTAGCCTCTGGGGGGTATCTCGAGTAAGTCCGAAACCTTCCCCCCCCTAGGCAGACCTGTACGGGAGGAATTTTTTACCCTCGGCCGGTAATGGCTTCAGATCGAAAAATTGGGGGGGTCTGGTAACCTCGGAAGCAAAATCAGGGGGGGTCTGGTAATTTTTATGAATGAAGTCAGTAGACCTTATTTCAGTGTTACAGAGCTCATAGAGCCATTAGCCATGTATTCTCAGACTCATAAATACGTTTTGGCAGGTTTCTTTAACAAGCACAAGCATTTACGGCGCAAAACAACATTTAAAAACAGAATAATCAAGTTTACGTACAAAATCTGGAAGTATAATACAAATACATTGTATAATAATAATAATAATAATAATAATAATAATAATAATAATAATAATAATAATAATAATAATAATAATAATAATAATAATAATAATAATAATAATAATAATAATAATAATAATAATAATACATTGTGCAAATTATTTTGCTTACTCTGGAACTACTATGTTGTTCGTTTTACGTGCATCATTCAAGCCCACTTTAGGGCATAGTATAACTGGTGCCACCCAACCCATCAACAAGCTTCGCAGTCATTAACCAACAACAAAGATGCAATACCTATGCATATACATGATACCTATACTACTGTATGCCAGCCACATATGTATACTTTGCATACAACATGGCACTTCAACATTAAAAACGGCATAACAAGTCATGAGTGACAGAAAATGCGCGCGAAGCGCGCCGACCTGAAGTATAAAAAGGCTAAAATACACGTTTAAAATGCTTTTTGGAAGAGGTACTGGTTTGGATTTTGAGGGGGGTCTGGTAATTTTTGCCGAGGGTGCCGGAATTTACCCTCGGCAAATCCAAAATGACCCTCGGCCGGGCCGAGGGTGCCGAGGGTGGTTGTACAGGTCTGCCCCTAGGGTATCTTGGGTCGATTGGCCTGCCACCACACTGCATTGGGGGGACCCCCCCCCCGCCCCCAGCCACAGCACTGCCGGTGCCGACAACACACCTGTGTTTCTGGTTCTCCAAATCAACTCAGTCAGTCTAGTCCTCTTCAGAGATTAGGATCGGGCCGGGATTTTGGACTTTTGGCTCGGGCGCCGGGCCGACCGGACTTGACGACCCGACCCGAATTGCTCAAATTTCAAGCCAAAAGCGCCTTTATTGACCAAAAATCAGCAAAAATTGCGCTTCGCGCAGAATATGCGCACATTTTTTGTGGATCCCAAATGGACCCGGTTCACAGAAACCGAATCAAACAAAACATAAAAACGTCTTCCCAAGATAATTTTTGGAAATTTTGGCCTTTTTTGACCATATTTTCCTTTGACCGGAAACGGGCCGGGTAAAGTCGGCCCGGCCCGGCCCGGTCGGCGAAAAGTCCGGCCCGGCCCGGCCCGGTGGAGGGCTGCAGGTCGGCCCGGCCCGGCCCGGCCCGGTCAGCCAATTTTCAAGGGCCGAAAACTGAAAAAGTCCAAAAAGCTGACAAAAATTCGAAAATTTTCTGCAGAATACTTGTTTTCACTGGTGCAGCTGGGGGAAGGGGAGGTAGGTAGATTAACGCGCCATCCTGATGCAGTACGTAAGTCGCCGCCCCGGTTGGTACAGTAGTGTAGTAGGTTAAGGTATGGTATAATTTTTGGCTCAAAAATGGTTTAAAATCGGTATTTTTCACTCCATATAGGCGAAAAATCGCGCGTGACGCGCGAAATTAGCGCACAAGAGTACATTCTCATCAATATGTAGACATAAAATTTTGTTCCCGGACGACTCCCCCCAGCTCGGCCGGTCGGTACGGTACTACAGTAGGTAGGTTGATGGTTGATTGCAGGCAGGCTTTTTTTGGTGGTACGTACAGTAGGAGTAGGTTGATTGCTGCAAAGCAAAGGCCTGGGTATGGGTAGCTACTGCTTCTTTCTTCAAAACGATGACTGAAAAGATCAAGAACTAGGAAATGTTATTGCGCGAAGCGCAAAAATTTTGAAAATTTTGGTTCAAAAAATGGTAATTTCGTTCAAATTTAGGCATACCGACTCCAAAATCGCGGCCCGGCCCGGCCCGGCTGGGCCAGCCCGTT
>JASAMV010006570.1:0-18885 GCA_030248065.1 Rhynchonema sp. JSB1_4
GTCACAGAAAAGGTGCGCGACGTGCGAACCCTGAAACTCAAAGGCGACTCTCAGTTTTTGACAGGGAATCACGCAAATGAATTGGCCCATGGGCATGATAACATTGTTTGACACTGACGATGTCCAAGTGCACTGCCTGTCTGGAGAAACAGAAATTGGCCGCAAGCCAAAGTTTGGCCAAAGTGTAAGCAATAATGAGTGATGAAAAATGCGATCAAACTCACCACCCAAGTGCACATCGGCGTGGGTTGGTGAAACATCATAGCTGTGGGTCACGGCTGCGGGATCGGATCATCGCACACAGCTCACCGATACAACCTCTGTCCCGATTTGGTGTGCTGTGGGTCGCCGCGTGGCGTAATTTTTGAGCAAAACTTTGTATCTTTTTGCACGAAAAAGCTTCTTTGATCAAAAAATTTTTTGTCGAGAAAATGTGTCACAGAAAAGGTGCGCGACGTGCGAACCCTGAAACTCAAAGGCGACTCTCAGTTTTTGACAGGGAATCACGCAAATGAATTGGCCCATGGGCATGATAACATTGTTTGACACTGACGAAGTTCAAGTGCACTGCCTGTCTGGAGAAACAGAAATTGGCCGCAAGGCAAAGTTTGGCCAAAGTGTAAGCAATAATAAGTGAGGAAAAATGCGATCAAACTCACCACCCAAGTGCACATCGGCGTGGGTTGGTGAAACATCATAGCTGTGGGTCACGGCTGCGGGATCGGATCATCGCACACAGCTCACCGATACAACCTCTGTCCCGATTTGGTGTGCTGTGGGTCGCCGCGTGGCGTAATTTTTGAGCAAAACTTTGTATCTTTTTGCACGAAAAAGTTTCTTTGATCAAAAAAATTTTTTGTCGAGAAAATGTGTCACAGAAAAGGTGCGCGACGTGCGAACCCTGAAACTCAAAGGCGACTCTCAGTTTTTGACAGGGAATCACGCAAATGAATTGGCCCATGGGCATGATAACATTGTTTGACACTGACGATGTCCAAGTGCACTGCCTGTCTGGAGAAACAGAAATTGGCCGCAAGGCAAAGTTTGGCCAAAGTGTAAGCAATAATAAGTGAGGAAAAATGCGATCAAACTCACCACCCAAGTGCACATCGGCGTGGGTTGGTGAAACATCATAGCTGTGGGTCACGGCTGCGGGATCGGATCATCGCACACAGCTCACCGATACAACCTCTGTCCCGATTTGGTGTGCTGTGGGTCGCCGCGTGGCGTAATTTTTGAGCAAAACTTTGTATCTTTTTGCACGAAAAAGCTTCTTTGATCAAAAAAATTTTTTGTCGAGAAAATGTGTCACAGAAAAGGTGCGCGACGTGCGAACCCTGAAACTCAAAGGCGACTCTCAGTTTTTGACAGGGAATCACGCAAATGAATTGGCCCATGGGCATGATAACATTGTTTGACACTGACGATGTCCAAGTGCACTGCCTGTCTGGAGAAACAGAAATTGGCCGCAAGGCAAAGTTTGGCCAAAGTGTAAGCAATAATAAGTGAGGAAAAATGCGATCAAACTCACCACCCAAGTGCACATCGGCGTGGGTTGGTGAAACATCATAGCTGTGGGTCACGGCTGCGGGATCGGATCATCGCACACAGCTCACCGATACAACCTCTGTCCCGATTTGGTGTGCTGTGGGTCGCCGCGTGGCGTAATTTTTGAGCAAAACTTTGTATCTTTTTGCACGAAAAAGTTTCTTTGATCAAAAAATTTTTTGTCGAGAAAATGTGTCACAGAAAAGGTGCGCGACGTGCGAACCCTGAAACTCAAAGGCGACTCTCAGTTTTTGACAGGGAATCACGCAAATGAATTGGCCCATGGGCATGATAACATTGTTTGACACTGACGATGTCCAAGTGCACTGCCTGTCTGGAGAAACAGAAATTGGCCGCAAGGCAAAGTTTGGCCAAAGTGTAAGCAATAATAAGTGAGGAAAAATGCGATCAAACTCACCACCCAAGTGCACATCGGCGTGGGTTGGTGAAACATCATAGCTGTGGGTCACGGCTGCGGGATCGGATCATCGCACACAGCTCACCGATACAACCTCTGTCCCGATTTGGTGTGCTGTGGGTCGCCGCGTGGCGTAATTTTTGAGCAAAACTTTGTATCTTTTTGCACGAAAAAGCTTCCTTGATCAAAAAAATTTTTGTCGAGAAAATGTGTCACAGAAAAGGTGCGCGACGTGCGAACCCTGAAACTCAAAGGCGACTCTCAGTTTTTGACAGGGAATCACGCAAATGAGTTGGCCCATGGGCATGATAACATTGTCCGCAAGGCAAAGTTTGGCCAAAGTGTAAGCAGTAATAAGTGAGGAAAAATGCGATCAAACTCACCACCCAAGTGCACATCGGCGTGGGTTGGTGAAACATCATAGCTGTGGGTCACGGCTGCGGGATCGGATCATCGCACACAGCTCACCGATACAACCTCTGTCCCGATTTGGTGTGCTGTGGGTCGCCGCGTGGCGTAATTTTTTAGCAAAACTTTGTATCTTTTTGCACGAAAAAGCTTCTTTGATCAAAAAATTTTTTTGTCGAGAAAATGTGTCACAGAAAAGGTGCGCGACGTGCGAACCCTGAAACTCAAAGGCGACTCTCAGTTTTTGACAGGGAATCACGCAAATGAATTGGCCCATGGGCATGATAACATTGTTTGACACTGACGATGTCCAAGTGCACTGCCTGTCTGGCGAAACAGAAATTGGACGCAAGGCAAAGTTTGGCCAAAGTGTAAGCAATAATAAGTGAGGAAAAATGCGATCAAACTCACCACCCAAGTGCACATCGGCGTGGGTTGGTGAAACATCATAGCTGAGGGTCACGGCTGCGGGATCGGATCATCGCACACAGCTCACCGATACAACCTCTGTCCCGATTTGGTGTGCTGTGGGTCGCCGCGTGGCGTAATTTTTGAGCAAAACTTTGTATCTTTTTGCACGAAAAAGTTTCTTTGATCAAAAATTTTTTGTCGAGAAAATGTGTCGCAGAAAAGGTGCGCGACGTGCGAACCCTGAAACTCAAAGGCGACTCTCAGTTTCTGAGAGGGAATCACGCAAATGAATTGGCCCATGGGCATGATAACATTGTTTGACATTGACGATGTCCAAGTGCACTGTCTGTCTGGAGAAACAGAAATTAGACGCAAGATAAAGTTTGGCCAAAGTCACAAAACCAAGAAACTTGAAAAGAGGATGAGCAAAGCAAAACACACAAATGAAAAGGGGGACAGCGAACGAGAAACTAACCCATGCATCGATTGGTTAATCCCCAAACAGCATGTTGCATTACTACGGTGTAATTATGTGCTCAACTCACCCGCAGAAAAAACCAACATACTGTATGTAATGTGGGTTGGTAATTGTGCTTGTTTGAACTGACACAGCACAGACAGACTCACCTGTGACAAAACTAAACTGGCAGGCAAGTGGCAGAAAGAAACTTACAATGCAAGAAAGGCGCATTTTGCTTTTATGTTCGATTGTTTTGCTCTGGGATGCCCCCAACCCCAACCAACGGTTTCACGGCAACGGTCAGTCAAGGACAGCAAAGCCGAGATTATAACCCGACATGCTTCAAAACGTCCAAATTGTGTGTGTTGAGCGCTCAATGTTTGAGAGAGAAAGGGTGAGACCACCCACCTTTGAACCAATTTCTTCACCAACTGCTGCCCGCACTCACGTGCACGGTGCCTAAATGTGATGTTTCACGACTGGTACAGTGTTAAAGTCGCACATTTGAAGGAGCTGAACCTGTCAAACACACCTATTGCCGTGAAATAATTTCACAAGGCTTTTTTTAACAATATTAATGATTTACTTACTTTGGTATACTGAAATCTTTGCTTCTTTGGTTTGCTGAAAATCACCGATTGTATAGAGACAAACAAAGACATTCATGTGACTTTCATGAAAGAAGCCTTCAACAGCGTATGCAGTGTGATATGTATTTAAACGGTTGGTATTTATTGACAAACAGCAAATGTAAAATGTTTTTGACCGTATTGGGTACAGTAAACCGGCATTCAAGAAACTGATCATGAACACAAATTGGCACACGATCTAGGGGTGGCCGGGAAATTGAGCAAAGCCACTTTGGGCATGACCACTTTGAGCAAGTGAAAAAGAGTAAGGCCAAAAGAGCAGAGCACTTATTTTGTTCCAATGGTTTAGGCGTAGGCTGATTTTGGTGTCAGGCTTAGGCTTAGGCTTGCACGTAAGATTAGTTTGTGTTTGGGCTTAGGCTTAGGCTTAGGCTCAGTCCTAACCGTTTTTAGGTTATGCTGTTTTGGACTCTGCTCTTTTTCACTTGCTCAATGTGGTCTTGCTCAAATATGCTTTGCTCAATTGCCCGTCCGCCGCTCTGGGATACTTTTCGTTCAAGATGAGCGGAATCGACACTAACTTTGTATAATGCGCAATACACAATAAAGCCAACGATATGAACGGTTAAACATAAATGAGCTACACTTTGTACGCGCACATGTATAAATCCAAAACAAAACATACAAACTAATTAAATTAAACACAGTTGGGCGTAAAGGTCGGTGTAAAGTTCGGTCGAAAGCTCGGTCGGCGTAGCTCGGTGTAAACGTGAAACATTGCCTGTTATTAACGTGGAATGTTTCAAGTTTACACCGAGGTCTATCACACTGAGCTGTCGACCGAGGTTTCCACCGACCTTTACACCCAACTGACCTTTACACCATTTCGAAAATATCACACCCTTCGTGGGTTCGGTAAGTTTTTGTAAAAGTGCACACAGATGACACGCACAGCCACAAGTGCAATGAATTTGAAAATACTAAGAGTATAAAAGTTCACAACATGGGTGATATTTTCGAAACGGTGTAAAGGTGAGTTGGGTGTAAAGGTTGGTGTAAGCTGAATCGAAAGCTCGGTCGGTGTCAGCTCGGTGTAAACATGAAACATTGCCTGCTGTTAACGTGGAATATTTCATGTTTACACCGAGCTGACACCGACCGAGCTTTCGACCGAGCTTACACCGACCTTTACACCCAACTGAGCTTTACACCGTTTCGAAAATGCCACCCCATGAAAACAGGGTTTTAATACGATGAGATAAACCGCATGAAAGTTATATACGTCAATCGATGTCTCTGAGACACGGACTTTAGACTTTTAGATCAAGAATTTGGTTTGCCTAAACGCACAAGTCAGGGTTGGGCAAAAAAAATTTGTTTTTTAAAAAAAAATTTTTTTAAAAAAAGTTTTTGAAAAAATTTTTTTAACAAAAAAATTTTTTTTAAATTTTTCGGGGAAACAAAATGTTCTAAAACGTCCAAAAATACCCTTTTTGGGGGTTATTTTTTGTCATTTTTTCACAAGGGTCGAAAAATTTTCTTCACAAAATCCCGTTTGGGGCATGTATTTGGTATCTAAGATGCCCCAAATGATGTTATTATACCTTCCCGTGATACATGAGACACAGTATGCATATACTTACATGGTACTTTGATGTCATACCCCATCGGGTCGGTCATATACGACTGATTCAGCGACCCGACAAGTATTTCTGCAGTTTATATTCTCAATTCTATATGGTTTATGAGTGAATCTTGCTTATTCGACCACAAACTGTTGTGTCTGATACCACAGAGCAGCAATCATAGGTCCATAACAAGCACAGACTGTTGGATCGCATCGAAATGACGTAAACATCCTTCATAAGTGATGCAAACCAAGTCACAAAAGTGACTTGTCAATTAAAGTTGCATTTTTTCGCGATTTTGCGCGTTTTTTAGGCAAATTTGTGAAAATTTCCCCGAATCTGAGACTTTTTTTAAAAAAAAAATTTTTTTTAAAAAAACTTATTTAAAAAATTTTTTTTCCAACCCTGGCACAAGTACCTATACGCAGTTGCTTCTCTGTTTGTTATCGTGAAACATCCACGTGTTGTTGTGCAAAAACCACTGCCTGACCTAGCGATTTGAGGGACAAACTTTCACATAGTGTATGTATGTATAGTAAGTTTCTAATTTCGTTGCCTCATACACTTTTACAGACGCAGGGAAACTGCGGTTCGAAGTCGAGGCAGACAACAAGCTCAACACACAGCCAACAAGCCACGCAGCTGGCTCGTGTGCGTTTCAAATGTTTCATTCACACAAGCTGTGTGTGTCAGCTGCGTGGTTTGTTGACTATGTGTGTTGAGCTTGTTGCCTGCCTCGACTTCGAACCGCAGTTTCCCTGCGTCTGTAAAAGTGTATGAGGCAACGAAATTAGAAACTTACTATACCTGTCATGACAAATACACTTGTTAGATACAGTACAGCATTAGAAATGTCACAAAAGTGTCTATATCTCTCCGAAGATGATCGCATTGTTATTGGCGGCCGTTTCAAAGCATTCATCACTCGGGCTCACGTAGTGCAGGACGCAGTTGTTCGTGTCAGCTGGGAATAGACGGTGATGATTGTTGACACCACAAAATGATTTGAAGTAGGACTCACATTTGTAAGTCAGGCCGAAACATCGACAGTCTCGATGACACAATTTCACACATTCAATGGAGTCAGCCACGTTCGTGTGACTGGCCAGGATTCCGGTCAAACCTTCCAGGTTGCGTTGTTGGCTCGAGGAACGGAACCGCGAACCTAAATGTATCGCTCTGCTCTGAGGGTTGGTCGTTAATTAAACTTGGTTTTACAATTTTTGTTACATGTGTCCCAATGGTGCGGCTGAGCATTGCAGGTAACAAAAGTATGTATTGGTCGCACAATGACTATATAGGAATTCCTCAAATGAATCCTGATTTTCACGTTCAGTCACTCTCAACCACTGTGCTATTTGTGATTCTCACAAAACATTTTCACCTAAAAATAATCCGGCACAGCACCCACGTCGCTGCGAGTCTGAAACATTTTGGTGACTGCATGTTTTGTGTGCGATCGCGCAATGCAACGTCACTGCCCGTCAGTTTCCCTCTTTGCAATTCAGGAAAAAAATTTGACCAATTCTTATAAGGTCATTGTGTGACCAATATCTGAACTACTACTTTGGACTGGACTCACGATAATCAGTTGCGCAGCTCGACGTGAGAGAAGGAACGGGGCCACAGCGTGGTTGCGAGATATGGGGGAGATCTGCAAACCATCATCTGTTGTGGTTGCTGAACGTTTGAGAGCTGCAGGCAGACGTCACAAAATTGGGGCCTCAAACACCAGGGGCCGTATCAATCTTGAAAACAAATCCATTGCCATGGACATGGGCACATAGGCAAAGGTTGAGTGTGCTGTATTTTGCAACAGAGTTAGCGTTCTAATTCCGACCAGCTTGAAAGTTGTTTGTTTGGTGAGTTTACGCTGGACGAAATTAGTGCGCCAACACTATCGCAAAGTACAGCTCAAGCAAAATCTCCTAATGTACATGTGTCAGTGCCAGGTCCATGCCATGTGGATGTGCCTGCAAAGTTAATACAGCTCAAAAAGTTTGGACGCGCGCTGTGTTTTCGGAAACAAAACAAAACGGCGAATTTTCGGCGTCCTGGAACGAGAATTTTCAAAGAAAATCATCACAAAAATACTCACGGTACTCGCAAACCCTTTGGCGCACTACAGTGTCACAATTGACGGCCGTTAAATGCCACGTCGGCGTGTACGTATGGTATTCGCTACAGCGTTGCAGCCAACTGGACGGCGCGTGATAGAATGGCATGTCCAATGGTACCATCGGCCGCGTCACACCATCGTACCACGACCAACCGTCCGTGAGTGTACTGCTGCTGTTGTCATGACGCTCAGCACTTGTGAATGGCTGAAGTTGTGTGTTTCGGAGAATGCCAAATAAGTCACCCACCCGAAAGAGTCCCCTCCCCGCTGGGGGTCAGTCCGAAGGAGGTTTGTCCGAATAAGCCGCCGTCTATTGACCTTTTCAATCATGCTTCATATGCTCATACACAGGGCTGGATTAAAAAAAAAATTTTATTATCGAACTTTTTTTTTTTAAAAAACTTTTTAAAATTTTTGTTTAAAAATCACTTTTTTTTATTCCGGACCCCCAAAAAATTGGTTTCTAGAAAAATGAAATTTCTGAAATCATGTTACTTAGGTATGTTTTAAGGGACACTAAGGAGAACTTCTCCACTGACTTGCATGTTTATGTCGATCACCTGCGATCTAGCCCATTTGGTCATAATTTTGAGAACCCGCCCGAAGGTAACTTTGTGGGCATATATGACAAAGGGAAGACCAACCTTCTGTTTGTGAATTTGGGGATAAATTTGAAGAGAGATAAAGAGTTACACCACACTCATGTTGTGTGACAAAAGCAACAAATGACATATCCACACAACTGCAAATAGGCGAGCAACGCGGAGTCTGTCGATAGCTTACGTCGATAGCTCAATAACTGCACAGTATACGGTATGGGGTGTCCTATATTATACGTGCAGCGATTGTTGGGATGTCTGGGAACTGTATGAGTCCATTACAACGCCATTTTAAACTGAAATATAAGCGCCGCAGGCGATTTTTTGAGAATGATGAGCAATAAAACGCATGAAAACATACATTTTTACCTTAAAAAAGTGAGAAAATAACGAAAAAAAGGGGAAAAATAATAAAAAAGTGGACTTACTTTTTAAAATTTTAAAATAAAAAAAGTGGCCAATTTTTTTGTTAAAAAAAAATTTTTTTTTACAAAAAAATTTTTACTTTTTTTTAATCCAACCCTGCTCATACATAATGGCGGTTTATTTAGGAAACTATATTATTTTTTTGAAAATCTCAAGTGCGAATGCAGGGTTGGGCAAAAAAAATTTTTTACACAGAACGTTTTTCTGAAAAAAATTTAAAAAAAATGTTTTTTAAATTTTTTCGGGGGAAGAATATGTTCTAAAACGTCCAAAAAATGGCCTTTTGGGGGTTATTTTTTTGTCATTTTTTCTTAAGAGTCGAACAATTTTCTTCACAAAATCACCTTTGGGGCGTGTATTTCGTACCTAAGATGCCCCAAATGATGTTATTATACCTTCCCGTGACACATGGGACACAGTATGCATGTACCTACATGGTATGTACTTCGATGTCATACCCCATCAGGTCGGTCATGTACTGTACGACTGATTCAGCTACCCGACAAGTATGTCTGTAGCTTATATACAAAATTCTGTGTGGTTTATGAGTGCATCTTGCTTATTCGGCCACAAACTGTTGTGTCTGATACCACAGAGCAGCAATCATCGATCCATATCAAGCACAGACTGTTGGATCGCACCGAAATGACACATGAAATGATAAACACCCTTCATAAGTGATGCAAACCAAGTCACAAAAGTGACTTGTCAATTAAAGTTGTGTTTTTGCGCGTTTTTTAGGCAAGTTTGGCAAAATTTCCCCGAATCTGAGACTTTTTAGGAAAAAATTTTTAAAAAAATTTCTTTAAAATTTTTTTTCCAACCATGTGCGAATGTGTTCCCAAATGAGCCCAAGGGGATTTGCTTGGCAGTCCATTTGATGAACACCGTCGATTAGTTCCCATGCGCGTTGCATGTCCACCACTAGATAACGCCTCTGCTTAGTGCAATAAATTGCCTTCATGTCTATGCCAAATTAACGCTTGCTTCGAACGCTAGGTCAGTTTTTGAGTTTTGTTAACAGTGGAACACACTTTTGCACGCCACAGGAGAATGCTACATTAAGTCAGATCATAGCTTTAACTGTGATATTTTGTGAAACAATCTTGGTGTCAGGTGATGACCACATTGATAAACTTGAATATGAATACTAATTCGGCGAATCAGAAAATAGAAAGGCTCACACGGTCGCAAATATACGTAATTAAAATGTGCAGTATGTGCGTTACACACCATAGAGCTTGCCATCGAAATGAGAATGCTCATGACGATTGAGACATTCGGGCTGTTCACACGCACTAATTCACCAACACCCAAGTGAACATTTGGCTTCTGACATTCTGCCTTGTGAATGGCGTGTAACGCGAACGACGAACTGTAGAGGTAGCACGTGTAGGTGCCATTGCCGTGATCAAGTAGTGAGCTATTTTCGTGCCCATTTGGGCGGTTCGCGCACTCCGCTTGAAACTCTGAAACAAGTGCACCGTGTGAGGGAGGATCTTGGCTAATTGTTTGGTCGGTCGTCAAGGCAAATCGTCAACTTTTGGTCATCAACTGAAACAGCCCTGAATAACTGCGGGAAATATTATACATGCGCACATGTGCGTGCCGTGCTATCAGGGCTATGTTGACGATATGCGAGTTCGACAACATGAATATACTTCAATCTCTTTGCTAACCTGCCGGCGTTGTTCCAAAGACAAACACATTCAGCCAAGTTGCAACGAAGAAAATCGAGAAAAACATTGTGATGACAAACGCGAAGAACAATTATTGTTGGAACGTTCACAAAACCGATCATAGGTTTTGCAGCTGCGTAAACCTGGCTAAAAATCGAGCGTACTTAGTGGCCGTGCCCAGATGGACCGAATTAATGTTGCATTTAGTTTCGGTTTGTTGATGGACACCGTCTCCAAGGTGACTTCCTATGCTTTGCATGCGTATACAATTTGCTATCATGACATGACACTTGCACCAAGTGCTCGTGTTCCAAAACTGGAGCGCTGACAAGCAATTTATCAACCTGTGGTATCAATGCAGTATATACGAACGGCCTTCAGTTAGAGAACCACGACATGATTGAGGCATGAGAACATCTGTTTCAATCCAATACGCATTTATTGCGCAGGACAGAAAACAATAACTGGTCATGTCCAAATGCAAAACGTTTGGCTGATAGTACCGGAGAAATTCGATTATTCCCCTGCGGACACGCGTCTGTTTGGAGATTTTGAAACAAAATACTGTCCCAAATGAAAACCCCAGGGGACTTATTCGGCAAACGTCCAATATAAAGCCCCAGTGGTGGCTTAATTGGGGTCAATTGCAGAATAAAGGAAGCGTTGCGCGCCACTGTTGAAACTTTTAGTCCTCCTAAAGCATTAACTATTCGGATAATTGTTACACGACTATTTACATATACAAGTCATTGCGATTAGTTGACAGCAACATTGCTAGGTAACCAACAGGTAAACAGGAACCAAAAAGGTCATCTTTTCTTCATGTGGCGTCCCTGGAACGTTTGTGAATCCGCGTGTGCGCCGTACGTCGATTTCATCAATCACTCAACAACACGCGGAGGATTTATTCTTCCCTTGCTATAACATTTTCCTTCTGCGTGTCTCGTATATATGTGCATAACCGTTGCCGACAAAAATGTCTGCCACCTCGGCGATGGAAATATCGCCGAGTAATCAATCATGTGCATCACACTTCTTGAGAAAGGTGCAGAATTAGGGCTGTCATAAAGCTCAAATTCCGACATCAATCTCAGACAAGGCTGAACAGGTTTGTCAACCACACAAAAGCACTAACTTGATGAGAACTGGAACCAATACTGAACGCGTTCTAATTTTCAGTTGGCTTGTTTGAAGTATCCAGCTCTGCATATGATTAGTGGCAGCAAGCACCTCAGGACAATATTGCTCCAGCAAAATATTGGATGGGATACGCAGGATCGCGACAATCCAGCACACAGTACACAGACACCACGTATCAATCCATCATCAATGTTAATGTGCGCGTGACTAGGGCAATGTTCCATTGCACTTTAGTCATGGGGCACAAATGACTAGATTGCACCACTCGGGTTATTGCTGTGCAGCTGAAAAGTGGTGCACAATTGAACCGAGCTTTGTTCGAGATCGGAACTAGCCAGGTATTGTGATGTCAGTTAGTGAACTCCGCCAGTTTCCAGCCAAAAAGCGCATGGTATACCTACTTGCGTCATCAATCACCATGGCTGGGTACAATAGCTTGGAAAAATTTCGAACGGGTCGTAATAATATCATAAATGTCAACACAATCCGTACTTGTCAATTCATCATCAATGTGCAATTACGGCCATTGTTTGCGTCATTATGGGTTATTGTAGCTGATGCGCTCACAATTATTTTAAAGTTGCTTTTTTGCTTGCTCTCTTCTTTTTGCGAAAATTCATTAATTGCATAGTTCCACGTGGCCACAAACATACAAGTGAATTTTAACAAAGTATATGCAGTGTGATATTCCAATGGTTGGTATTCATTGACCAGAAGCAAATGTAAAAATTTTCGACCGTATTGCGGCATTCCGGCATTCAAGAAACTAATCATGAACACAAATTTGCACACGCATTGGGATACCATACATAATCCCGTGCAACATGAGAGGAACCAAACACTAACTTTCTATAATGCGCAATACACAATAAAGCAAACTATATGAACGGTTAAGGGCGCCCTTAGTCATAATGGAAAATGGAAATGGAAATGCAAAAAGTATTCTATGTCCAAGTTTTCCATTTCCATTTCCAATATGACTAAGGGCATACTGGAAATGGAAAATGGAAATGAAACAAAACATTTTCTGTGTGAAATTTGACCAATCAGCGGCCGCGAATTGAGTGGAACAGAAAATGTTTTTGTCACATGTCAAAACATGGCTGCTGCAGTAAATGTTTTGTTTCATTTCCATTTTCCATTTCCAGTATGCCCTTAGTCATATTGGAAATGGAAATGGAAAACTTGGACATAGATTATTTTTTGCATTTCCATTTCCATTTTCCACTATGACTAAGGGCGCCCTAAACATCAATTGAGTTCTATTTTGCGCATACACAATATTGTAAAATTAAAGGAAAACAAGCAAACAAATTAAATTGCAATAAATACTGAATGCCTATAAATCACAAATCACGTTGGCTATTCTGTCTGTATCGGTGTGCAGTGCAGTAAGTTTTTGCAAAGGTGCACACCACATGACACGCAAAACCACAAGAGCAAATAAACTTAAAGGTACGAAACGTATGAAAGCGGAGAACACAATGATCGATCATTATAGAGTACGACATGCATAATTTGCATAAATACGAAATAGCAGGGCTTTTATTTTAATTAGGATGGATGTCCCTAAGGCACTACATTCTCTAATTAAAGGGTCTCCGCCATATATATTCGACCAAAACCAATCTCAATGAAACTTTTCCCATATCAGCTCCCTGTCTGAGCCTGAAGGGCTGAAACGTAAAAAAATTTGACCCTACCACCGCACCATCAAAATAAAATACCGATCTGTTTCGCATGTTCGTAATGTGCCGTTTGATCACAAATGTTTCATAAGCGCCTTGGCTCTAATTTAAAATTATACTCACTTTTTTGGCACTACCACAGCTCGCGCTACTTTGCCAAAACCACGCTAATTTTAGAAAAAATTCTTCCGTTGTATTTTTGGCGGGCCACATAGACAGCACACAGAGCTTTACTATAAAATAAGTAACAAAGCTCATTTATCATGCTATTCAAGCGATCAAAGACCAATTTCGCATCGCTGATAAGTTTCGACAAAAGTTCGCTCAACTGTTGTGAGCCTCAACTTTTTGGCCCTTTTCTGGGGACCCCAAGCACACTTCCATGTCATAATTTCCTATTTTAATAACGATGTACCAAGGTGCCATATGGCACGCCAGATAGTAAAAGTATAGTTGTTGTTAGGGTTGGGCAAAAAAACGACGGCGTTTTTTCTTTAAAAAAACGACGTTTTTTAAAAAAAACGCCTGGGTCGTTTTTCATCTTTTTTAAATCCTGAATTTCCTTGATTTTCAATGATTTTTCAGGGAAAGTACCCTGGTTATCAAGGAAAATCAATTTTTTGCCCCATTTTTTTCAAAAAAATTTCGACCAATTTTTACTTTGTCGAGATACGTCGATATACGGAGTTTGACTTTCAATGATGACCCCGGCCAAAGTTGGTCCCATGATGCGGGTCTGATATGGGATCTTAACAACTCGCTAGAAAAGGGTAGAAACCCGTTTATTTTGCCTCAGAACACATAGAAAGGGTTTCTGGCGATTTTTTCAAATTGAACTAGGTTTTGACAAGGAGTTATTTTCTCTTTCTTTTCCCGCTTTATTTATCGGGAGCGATCAACGTGTGTGTGCTGTAATCGATTTCACACATAAAGCATGTAACACGTGGCTACAGTAACCCGACCCCGAACCATTTCGGTTGCGTAGAATTCAGGGTGAAACTTCTGCACACGTGTATTTCTCATTCTTCTCACTGATAAGCACGCAAAGTTCTTGTCAAAACCTGGTCCAATTTGAAAAAAATGCCAAATACCCACCTTTTCAATGCAGGAAAATTAGGGGGGTTTATTCTCATATAGTCATTGTCCGACCAATAAATATGAAGAATGAATCGTAGGAAATACGTGCATACAGGTGCCTTACTAAGAAACACGTCACAAAACACAATACCCGATCCGGAGAATTTCAATCCCGATAAAATCCCGAAACCCCGATCGGTTTATTTTCCGGATCCCAATCCGGCATTCTTATCGGCTTCCTTAGAATATATTTCATTCCTACAATTTCCCGAAGCCATCCAAAATTTATCGATTCTTCAATCCGAATAGATCCATCCGACCATCATCGACCCATCATGAACCAAGTGACGGTGGCCAGGTTGCTGATCATCAGGAGGGTTTGTGGCACCAATTCAAGATTAAAAGTTGTATATATTTAGTAGTTACAGTGGATTGGCTGACCAACAAGGTGGCTTTAAGAGGAGAAACAGGAGAAGGTCAATCTATTTTTTGGAGAATGGCGTGACTTTGACTTCCAAGCTGATCCTAGAGTTCGAAGTTTTCGTTGCGTTGGTGATGTGTGTATTATTTGTTTATCTCTGTAACTAGACCGCGAAACCCAAAAGCCCCAATAATAAACCCAAAACCACACGACGTATACTGCACACTACATTATCTCCAACAGCCACGTAAAACTGCCAACTCACAAACCACAACTGCGCAACTGACACGTATCACAGCAAAACAGACACAATAAGAACACGCGCACGTGGGAATGTTGCATGATATTGGTGGCAGGCAACAAGGAAGGATTAAACATCACACTCCTTCCCCCTTTAGCAAAAGTAAAGAACTACCAACTCCTCCCCAAGGGCAACCAAACAACAAAAGATAAAGGCACCGAAACAAGAAAAGAACAAACACAGCAAAACACGAAAAACAAAGCACGACGCAAAAGAGCACCAAAGCAGCGAGAAAAAACGGCACAACACAGGCAGAAATGTTTAAAACAGCAGAGCAAAACAACAAAAGCATGATATAATGCGACAAATTCGAATAAAGATCGTGCAAAGCGCAGAATAACTGGCATTTTCTCACACAGTCTGGCTTTTGTTTGACACACTAACCTTTTTTATTTCACAAAATTCAAGCACTGAAACACTTCCATTTTTTATTGAATTTTTCGCACCTTATACTTCAATACTGACACCTTTCATGTTTGAATATTACCTTTGTAATTTGCCAGTTGAAGTTCAACTTTCCACAACAGATTTCCTGTATTTTCGAAATAATATTGCCATTTTTAGTTTTGCCAGACTTGAATGCCAGTCACCTTTGGTGGAAAACTTTTGTCATAGTTTCCCAATTGGACATTTCATCTTTGACTTCACAATATCACTGAGGTACCAGATTAATCATAATGCAACGACATTTTAACTTTTCAATGTCTTTACATATAACAAATATAAGCGCGTGAATATCACTACCTGAACTGACTCATCGATCGGTTTATTTATTGCTGCTTGACGTTTAATTTCTTTCTATAATGATCGATACTTGACACAATTCGTCCGTCTTTCAACATCATTTTTGATATTTTCGGGTCCGATTTAAACTTTGGGTCGGGACATGAACTTGGGCCAATAGTCGACACATCATGACCAACAGTCGCTTCGATATTCTTCGACACCCGTCTCACAATGTCAACTTTCTCGCGCTTGGCATGTACTTTACTCGATGAGGCATCGTCAAAATCGATGTCATTGTCAGATTGATCGCTTTCAGATTCACTGGTTTTCATTGGCACATCAGCCAGACAACTTTTGTCATTGGTCACTATTTCGCATGACATTTCACATTCATTGATGATCTTGTCCCAGAGCACGTCACATAACATCTTCAGTTTCGCTTTTAAATCACTCTGCGGCTTCTCATTGGATTTCATCACTGTCACGTATTTGCTTTTCGCTTGATCCTCATTTTCATCGGGCATATTCGTGGTATTCGTATTCACTTGCTTGTATTCACTTTGCAGTTTCTGTCCCTTCCATTCTGATCGCCATATTTTTCATTTCTGCCTGTGTTGTGCCGTTTTTTCTCGCTGCTTTGGTGCTCTTTTGCTTCGTGCTTTGTTTTTCGTGTTTTGCTGTGTTTGTTCTTTTCTTGTTTCGGTGCCTTTATCTTTTGTTGTTTTGTTGCCCTTGGGGAGGAGTTGGTAGTTCTTTACTTTTGCTAAAGGGGGAAGGAGTGTGATGTTTAATCCTTCCTTGTTGCCTGCCACCAATATCATGAAACATTCCCACGTGCGCGTGTTCTTATTGTGTGTGTTTTGCTGTGATACGTGTCAGTTGCGCAGTTGTGGTTTGTGAGTTGGCAGTTTTACGTGGCTGTTGGAGATAAAGTAGTGTGTAGTGAACGTCGTGTGGTTTTGGGTTTATTATTGGGGCTTTTGGGTTTCGCGGTCTAGTTACAGAAATAAACAAATAATACACACATCACCAACGCAACGAAAACTTCGAACTCTAGGATCAGCTTGGAAGTCAAAGTCACGCAACCTCAACGGTTAAAGTCGCAACTGATACGTCGAAGTCAACAAAAGCCCACCGGACCACAAGTTACGAGGAATTGGTGAAACAAATCGGTCAGCTCACGGATGTACATGAAAACACACGGACAGAGACCAGCACATCAGGTTAAAATGGGTAAAATTCTTCGCCAGCCTCTGCCCCACCTAAGACACATCAGAACCACACATGCTACCCACCAGGAATAACATGTAATAAGAGGTGATACTGCCGAAGTGCGTGTTGAAAGTGTTATTTTGCACATGCAGGGTTAACTATTCCATCAAATATAATCTATTTCATCAGATACGTCTGTTGCAAATCGGCGTACCAGCAGTTACGAGGAAATGGTGAAACAAATCGGTCAGCTCACGGATGTACACGAAAACGCACAATCAGAGACCAGCACATCAGGTTAAAATAGGTAAAATTGTTCGCCAGCCTCTGCCCCACTTAAGACACAGCAGAACCACACATTCTAGCCTCAGGAATAATATGTAATAAGATGTGTTGGAAGTGTAATGTTTCGTCGAAAGTTGGTCATCGGGTTGAAACTAATAAAGAGTGACTTTCCATATTTCCTCTAATTGAAGCCAACCCTCTTACAGAATACCCTCCATTACAAATCCCTTGAAATCCCTTCAGACATACCTTGAAAATTAGAATCCCGTCCCAGTAGAAGCCGTCCCCAATGTTGTGTACCATTACTCGCAGTGCGGTGCGCTAAAAGACACTTCTCTGTGCTGTTGATTGTGCTCGGCGTAACTTTGGTGCTGTGAAAACGCTCATATTTTCGAAATTTAGGTACATTTCTCATTTGATGCACTCGATATACTGTATGCTTCATCATTGAACATTTTTTGTCACAATGCACGGAGCTTACTTAGGCCCGCGTGTCGCTGAAAAAAAATTGAAAAAGAACCCCTCCCAATAGAAGCCCCTCGAATATAAGAAGACCCGGGGTCTGAGGGCAGGTGAGAAATGAAGCCCAAGCCTTCTATTAGAGGAAATACCAGGGTTGAAAAAAATTAGTTAACGAGCTTTTTAAAAAAAATTTTTTTTTGACGAAAATTTTTTTATTAGAAAAGGTGCTGCAAACAACGTTTCAGGACAAATGAAATCGATACAACATGTTTTTCAAAAATTGAAAAATTTTCGCCTGAGAGACCGAACTTGTGTGGTGACACCCGGTAGCATTGTGCAGATTCTATGGTCTCCGACCGGTCTGAGGTTGATGTTGACTAACGATGTTACTCTAACGTATTGTAGCATACCGTACAACGTATTTTAATGCATCTAATGCCGAAAATCTGGTATACGACCATCAAAATATCGATTACAGCCCAAAACTTGCGTGTCAGATCGACTTTGCGCACCTGCATATATACGTGCATATATACACGTGTAGTAGCGTGCAGTAGTACATTATCGGTGCCACATCACTATAAAAGACCAGCCCCGCGCATCCCTGTAAGGACTTGGGACAATACAGGCGCCGCAGGCGCGAGTTTGGAGAAATTGTCCCGTCCACAGAAAAAAGTGCCAATTTTTTGCTTCGAAAAAGGCCATTTTTGGACATTTCAGCCCATTTTTGGCCAATTTTTTTATTAAAAAAAGGAAAATCTGAGTTTCAAAAAAATTACATTCAAAATTTTTTTTAATCAACCACTTTTTTTTAAACAACCCTGGGAAATACGGCAAGCACGGTCGTACGGTCGTACGGTAAGCACGTTCGTGAAGACCAAACCGATTTCACTTCACCCAGTTTCCGGTGTCGCAGTAGCACAGGTAGGCATAGTCCAACAACAGCTAACGCAGAATTTATGTCCACTGCGTTGCCTGATCCGCAAAGCACATAACGCGTGATGCAACATCATAAACACACCCACGCAGCCAGCCAACACACACAAGCTGACTGCCTGTCTGTGCTTGTAATGTTGCATCACGCGTTATGTGCTTGGCGGATCAGGCAACGCAGTGGACATAAATTCTGCATTAGCTGTTGTGGGACCATATGTAATGTTGTTCCTGGTAGCGGCCACTCCCCACACGGTCGTCTTCAGTCTAGGTGAACGAACCGGCCGATAAAATCATCCGAAACAACTACCGTTAAAATATTGCATAAAAGCCTTAACACTTCTTTTTACCATT
>JASAMV010006572.1:0-18464 GCA_030248065.1 Rhynchonema sp. JSB1_4
CAACCGGCAGGTACACTTTCATCTCCTTGGTCTCTGTTTGTCTGTTCGCCGCACGACCACACGGCCACGTTACTGCTGTGTTGCCATCACGTGAGAACATACCACAAGTAGAGTGGCACCTGGGACGGGAGTTGGAGTACAGTTCGGTGTGATAAAGTTCAGTTTAGTTCATTTGGAGACCGGATCGGGATACGCCTTGTGCTTTGGCCATGCGACTTTTTGAAAGGTGTCATTGTTCGAGTTTATATGAAAACGAGGCAAATAATTTCAAGCAGCGTAGTCGCCCAGACAGCTGGTCGAAATTAGTGACATAAGTAATCTTAAATCCGAAAATCATGTGAACACAACAGAGCCAAGTTCGACACCGTGTTTAGTTTCGAATCAATCAACACAACCAAATTCCACCTTTATTAGCAGGCAATATCTCAAGTTTGCACTCAAACACATCTCGGTCGAAGCGCACCCTGCCCATGTCCTGGTCGGCCGACCGCCGCAGTCGGATTTTGGGATACAGCGTGAAACTGAAACAGTTTTTAGCAAATTCTCAAGATCGATAATCTATATTGCAGTTATATAGGCAGAGCTTGACGATTTTTGTTCGTGTTGTATTGTGAGGAGCACGTACCAGTGCAAAAATTGATCATCAGGCACCTCATGTGGAGAGCAGAGATGCACTGGGGTCGGATGGGGTATTACCCTAGCTAGTTAGTAATTTTCCTGGGGTATTTTTGGCAAAATTTTTTCCAATACACCCAAAATTTCAATATTTGTTAGGTAGGTAGCTCGAGGTGGCCTGATCCCCCTGGCTAGCTGGCTTGAGCTACGTGACCGACTATACATCACTGGCGGAGAAAAACAACTGATACGTTGTTCGAGATCGATGGGCCAGTCAACTCTGTCACACAGCCCAACCCAAACAAGCCTACGGCCACGACCCGTGTCTGCAAAACTTCAAAGACAATAGAACAAAACGCAATTTCACACCCGAACTGCACCAACCAGGTTTTCGCCCACGAGTCGCCGCACGGCTCGTCTTTGTCCACCGACAGTTGACTGCGTTCATCCAGTTCGGCCACCAAATTAATGATCGGTCGGGACCTGCAAGCAGTTCTTTTGCAAGATTTCGGTGCCAGAATACCTAAAAATACCAGAATACCAGCATCTAAAATCCCAAAGAATGGTGCTTGGGGCACCCGTTTTATGTAGTTGAAGTAAACAACCCTGCCTGTGGTTGGTTTTGGGTCAGATTGGCTACATTCAGAATTCAAGCAAGCGCTTTGTCGCGTCATTTAGACGGATAGCACACTTTGGGAAGTGAAAACGGGGAATTTTTAATGGTAAATACGCCACAACGAACGTGTGGATTAAACGTTTTTTGTTGCTCATTTCGAGCTGTTTTCACGGAAGGCGTATAACAGTAAAACGACCCCAAACCCCAAGTGAGCAGATTTCATGCTTTGGTAAAACATCGCCGCTTGCACAAAAGGTTTAGTGACCACCATCCAATACCAAAAATCCAAAATTCAACAGTCAACCAACGCCCATACCTCAACAACACCATAGCGTCACTGCCATAAGCACCAACAGCCAAGTCCGGGTATCCATTTTTGTCCATATCAAGTCCGCCACTTAGTGACCAACCGAACGTGCTCAATGGCTCTGATAGACCACTGGAGATCTGCTTGCCGGTTATGATCTGAAAGATTTCTTGGTTTCTCGTTTCACAGTTTTCTGGAACTTTTTAATTTTACACTACAACAAACTTCAGCAGTTTCCATGTAACAGGATGGTTGGTGCCACAGTCTGCACATAGAGCCTGACATGGGCATCACTCTCAGTGGTCCCTTTCCAACACCGAGCCCTTGAGATTTTAACAATTGAAATGTGGTTTGTACTCGTTGCCCGCATCGACCTGTTTTTTACAGACGGGCGGTGCCCAAGGTCATCGTCAGTGTGAAGACACCAGCTGGCCATGGAACACCAAAATACACACGAGCCACCAGCCGGTTTTACGCTCGCAGTGAACAACACATAGCTTGCATGCGCTTGCCCAAACGCACAAAATGGCGTCAACAGAAATGTTGGATTTGAAATTAAATGAAATGAAGTTGAATTTTACCTGCGCAGGTTCAGTATCGAATGAGTCTCTGTCGTTTGCACCATGATACACATACACCGCGCCGCCATCAGCGTGAAACGGTGAACCCACGGCGAAATCTGTGTGTGCAAAAATAGGCTGGCTTTTTGAAGTTGAACAAAACCAGCGAGCTCGTATGCCCCAGAAATGTTTAATGATTTGCATAAAACAAGTCATCTCTGGTCCAAGAAAAATAATGCACTGTTGCCAATTGCCAAATCACCAAAACTAAGGCCTGCTTTTGAAAGTCAACTAAAATAGGCGAACAGCACGATTCAGAAATGTTTAAAATTTGCATAACAAAGGCCTGAAGGTCGAACAAAGCAATAAGGCGATTTGGCCGATGAAAAAATAATTTACCAATAATATTGAATGAAATAAACAGGTACTTTTACAACAACCGTGCGACACATAATAATATGACTTTGGTTCAAACAAAAACGCACCTTGGAACCCGTCCTTGTTGACGTCACCCAGTTTGGCGAATGCAGTACCAAACTGACTGTTGGCTGTACCGAACAACTTGATCGGATCGAGAAACACAGCGCTGTTTTCACTGACTCTCTGAAGCAAAAGCGATATTGAGCGTACGAGTTAGCTCCGGCTCAGACGTCATAGGCCTACACTTGTGCCAACTACGTCGCTTTAGCCTTTTCGCCTAGGTCCAAGAACCAGCTGAAACCTAAACGATTAGTTGAGCGACGCCAAACTGGCAGCGTGCGGTTCAGTCAGGCCACGCGTCTCAAAATAATATACATACATGGCCTTTTTTCGCAAAGTGGCGATAGAACACTGAGAAAAGAGCTACAGTTGACACAACACAACTAATGTTTCACATACCTTCTGCTCCCCACTCGAATAATAGACGAATGCCACACCACTCTTCACTTCGTTGTTTTCGCCATACTCGTTGTGGAATGGCGCTCCGACCAGAAGATCATCAAATCTGCGCAATCAAAGGATATTTAGTTCCCGTTGTGCATGAAGCGTCGCACACTAGTAATGAAAATTCGTCCTAGCGACCGAAAATGACAGGCCCCGATCGCCCGATCCCGATCATGTGAAACACAGACAGGGCAAACTATCACTTTCGGTGACAATCAAGATTGTTCGCTACGTGGAGATGTCATTACGACGTTAAGTGAACATCGGGTGCCGAAATAAAGTTCGAAAATATCCATCACAAAAGGACTTTTACTATAAAGAGCATAAAGCGCACCCAAACACTCACCCATCAGCGTTCATATCCACCACCAGCAAGGCGTATCCGAACGCTGACGCTAGTTGTTCCCCCTTGAGCATAAAGTCATCCTCCAACATAAACATGTAATCGTAAACATCGGATGTGTAAGGCATGAACATCACGGCCCCGCTGTCGTTATCTGGATTGAAGAGAATCAGCAGCTGAGCTAGTTGGTCATCAAAGTTGGTCAGGGGATCGCATCGGAGCTGCCATACCTTCGTCTAACTAATCGAATTAAGGAGTCCTTCGACTTTTCTGACTTGTGACAAGGTAGGACCGAACGGAACGGATTCGGAACGGAACGGCCAAACTTATTCGACGAGGTTGGTGGTTGCAGTGCCAGACAAACAATGTCAGAAAATAACCCAAAAGCAAGGAACACATCGTCAACAATTAATTTATGTAAAAATAACAATCATAAAGGTCTCACATTCCTGTTTATACTCAACCCAACGTACTTGCGTGTGTGGCGCCACTGACTACTGTGAATTGGCTCTGCGACGGATTGAACTGGTCGAGGACTTCGTGTGAAAACCCGAATCGACCAACGTTGACTGAGAATCCTGCAACAAGATGACCAGTACGGGTATGGCAGAAAGTAAAACATCTACCACACCACCGAATGAGGTGTGAGCACAATTATATCATGAATCTTCATCATATTGATCGGAAATCACTAAGTGCATACATGCCCTCATAATGAGTAGACAGCACAACATTTTGGCCAAAAAGACAAAAATCAGCGCACCCAAATAATCGTATTTCTCTGTTGCCTTGTCCACCAGATCGTCACGGTTGTCATCATCGACCAAATTCAGATTTACCGACATCGTCTGTCGAGTACGGACAAAGAACTTGCCTGTATTCCAACCAGAAAGCGTTTTTTTATTCGTTTTTATCCTCGTTTTATCAGAAGCGCGTATTATCAGAAAAAAACAGAACATTGGAAACGTGCTGCCTGTACAACAATAACAAACAAGCTACGAATTGACCACCATGCCCTGCAGATCACTTACCGTAGTTTGTAGCGGTCACACCACCCTCCCAATTGAGCGATCCGGGCTGGCCACGCACAAGTATTGTCATGTTGAGAATGTGCTGCAAAAAGCATCATCTCTGTCAGTTTATTTAGTATCAAAGATCCACGGGAATTTTTTTTAATAACAGCTGCAGTAACCATTTCCAGAATGAAAGTTGAAGGAAGACAATTCACTTCTGATACTTTGTCCATTTGGTGCTTTGTCAGACCGAACGTGCATCAACTCAAATTACCACAAGCACGAAAATACATCATTGTAGTGCGTCGTTCACTTTGCGAATCGATAACAACGGCGAATGTTTAAGCCCGGATCGATATTTAGTTTTCCTTACCTCATCCATCAATGCGCTGAATCCATCCATACAAGCGCCATACGTGTTGTGTCTGCTCTTTTTCTCCAACGGCATACATTGTGACCACGACTGTCGCCAACTGAGATCATTTTCGAGCACGTGACACACACCCTCCGTGTAGGCCGCCTCCATCAGACGGGTCAATGGTGCGCAGACCTGCGTGCAGACCGAGCGGTATCATAGTTGGGATTCTGTCCGGTCCGGGCCTTTGCCTTGGCCACATCACAGGAGAACAACAGTAAAAGTTGTTGCCCAGACAGCAAATGAAGGAAATTTCCACATAGAAATCGTAGCATCATGATAGCTCGACACTATCGTTGATGCAAAATTACGACCAAACCAAGAGTAAGCTCGATACCTCAACGATGTCCAAGCGCTCCGGTAGCCAACAATATTTGAAACCTTGCACTTATGTAGAGCCAGCCATGCTCATCACCATCTAACTCGAGTCGACTAACCACAGCCTTGCTATCCGGTTTGCCCCCGCTGCTGACCGCGTAGCCCAACAGTTGACGATTCTTGCCGTCTTTGTGCACGGGAAAGCCGGAAACCAGCGTGTCCTCGGGTAACACTGAAGCACGCGAAACAGTCAATGATTTGTTTTCACTGATGGAGTACGTGTGAGCATGCAGCGAGCGAACGCCTTCACGTACGCAGACAAACGAAGTGTGAAAAATCTCCGTGACATCAGGTATTAAAATTGGTAATCGGTACGGTACAGGGCAACCAATCCGATCACCAAATTTGAAACCATGTGTCAGCCTTGTATTCTATATTGCATACAACATTTTTTAAGCACGCCAGATTTTTTGACGTGGGGAGCAAAGGTCCATACATAATGATTGGAACAGCCACTTTTGCAATACACTGTAATTGCTTTAACATGAAGCACGCCACTGAACTTTTCGTAACACCAACAGAAACAAACACAACATCTGAACCAAACCAACTATCGTAATAATTCGGCACCGAGTCACCGTTCGACGCCGCTGGTGCTGGATATTCCACTTTCTCATATGTGCACGCTGATGTTTCAAGTCGACATGAAAACAGACCGCCCGCTTCGTACGTGCCCGGCTGGGTACTGTTGGCACGTGGCGCGCCAGTGAGCAGACTGAAAGATAATTTATTTAAATTCAGAAAAGTAACTTTTACATGCATATTTGTTCTAAGTTTTTGTCAGCAGTGCGTTTCATTGTTTTCGGACAGCGCATCAATTCACCAGGCAGTTTCGTCTCCGATCGCAGTTAGATACGAATCGTATTTTTCGTGCCCTGTGATCCTCTGTGTCCTACAAAAATGTCGACTCGGAGTCAGTCGAACCAGTTAACCGCATTACATCAGACTCTACCAGCGAAGATTGCCTACCGTACGTTACATTCACATAACAACGGAACTGAAACCGTTTGAACCACCCCATTATTGCATGCCTTACCCCAACCCCCACTTCAGCACAAAGACAATAGCAGCAAGCGCAGCAGTTGTCCCGTGAATGATCCTTACCCAGACCGGAACCAGTTCTGAACACAGAGTAGACACAGTGGCACTAGCTCACACGCATAGAATGCCTAATCAGTTGGTATTATCCATGTGCCATTCACTTGTGTATTGCGCACAAATCGGGTCAAAGTAGCGGTACTTCGTCTAAAAGTAAGGCATGGAACCTGAAACAGGGGGTCGGGAAGAACAAACATGAATATTTAATCAGACATGCGCTTGGTACACATAACATTAAATTATCTCACATTCTATTCTGGGCTGAAACCAGAACCAGGCAGTACTGGTGCAGTGCTACTATATACGCAGAGCACAATCGTCTAAATTGGTTATTGTTTCTGGCATTTTGCGCAAACTACATGCCGTGAACCGAACGAGGATGCTTCAATGAAAGAGAGGCGTGTATTTGAATCACACAACATTTTCAAAAAAATGATTGGCCCCATTTTATGATAAAGCCATATGTTTGCAATCATTTCTGAAATTTACGTTCACGATAAACACACATTTTACGCGAAATACACAACGTAGCAGTCCCTTGAGGAATAAAATGCGCATAAGCTGGTCATCCCCCAGCTTGCTGTATGCACACATGAATGCTTGTTTGTTGGTCATTTCAATGCTTGTGTAAACATCGTGTTCTGCTTCTGCCGCGGATAATAAATGCAGCCCTAAATTCTGCGAAAGAAATAGAAATAAATAATAAGAAAAAGGTATGTACGTTTTGATATTGAGTTTGGGGGCCCGAGGGCTTGCTTTTCGCTGGGCATGTAACAATACAGCTTATTTTTTCACTTCCGTGCGTGATGACACCGTTTCCATCCCCAGCCGAAGGCCATCAGTCACAGACCGATGTTCCTGTCTTCATTACTTTTTTCATTCGTAGGCTTCATTTTTTTCAACTTCTTCACTTGCGTGTGGCTGAATGCAATTTCCAAGACACACAAATAAAACGAAGCAGAAGCGGCGGGACACGCCCCTGTTATGTGCACAACTGTGACTTGTGATGTATTTTGGTCAGTTATTTTCTTGATTCACTGAAACGAACCACGCAATATCATTGACATTGACACACGATAACGGGCTTCTTGTCAAGTGAAAAAACATTTGCAACTTTCCTCGACTTTCTTGCTCTGATGCATTTTGACGCAGCAGGGCAGGGCACGCACATGCAAGACCAGCATGCAGGCCAGGCCAGCTGCAGCTGAATGAAATTTGTCTGTGAGTTGTAACGTAGTCGTGTTTTAACCACGGACTACAATCTCAACCAAGCGAATTGAATTACAAATTCAGTGACTGACGAGTGATGGTGGAGCTGGTCGGCTGCCTTTCAGCGCATTTATTCATTGCTGGTCTTTTTATGCCGTGGGAGACAGAGTTGTCTGAGCTGAGTCCATTGCATCAGTGTTGGCGGAATGTATACGTACATGCATACAGCACCGCAATTGGGATGCAAACATTTTCCCATGATTCCAACCCGCTTGCATTCTTGACTCGAGTGCTTTTTACGCTTGTGTGGACACAACGCACAGAAAAAACATGTAGGCATTCCTCGAGAAAAATCCTTCGGATTCTGCAAACAGCACAATATCAGTCCATAACAACCCCCAAAATCAAAACATAGCGCGGTTGCGGTATGCGCCTGTGTTTTCCCCAATCATTGCGGTATACAAATCCGCACTTTCAAAGAGCACGCAGCGAATTGAAGTTGTACTACCGCCACGCACCTACTACCCATATCCACTGTTTGCTTGTGCAAACACAGTTGTACGTTTTACGGTGTATGTGTATTTATTTATTTGTTGCTACTACTATCATGTTGCATTCAGTTTGATCTTGATGGGCCATAAACGTCGGAGAGACACAACAAGTTCGTCAACGTTCGAGGCACGGTCCTGCAAACCAGACTGGCACAAATGCAATGCGAAACACTAAGTACTATACATCAATATCAGGAGGATTTGGCACGCTTCGTATGCTAAATATCACCCGTGTTGATGGTAAAATCTAACAAGAGAAACAAAGCTGCACCGGCAGGCAACCAGACAAACACACATTCAAACTAAGCGGCATTAGCACCTCCCCTCCCCTAGTTTGGCCTATGAACTGTGTGAAAGTAATCTGAGAGAAGGCCTGACTCTACTTCGCAATTCAAACGACGATAAAATTACAGTGATTCATCCATATGTCTAGGTTGATCGAGCGACTTACATAATAAAATATGCTACACGTGCACACGCAACAGCACACCCAAAAACAGATGCCCTTCCTGTGCGTGATTGCTCACGATTATTGTTGGTGGATGATTCACCAAAGTAATGCGTTATTTTGCACACAACGGTCGATGTCAAATAAACTAAACACACAAAAGCAAGATAAATATGCGCGATCAGCTAGGTACTCATTGACTCTGTTTATTTCAAAACAGAAAAACAACAACTCTCCCCACAAGGCCACAAAACACACCACGGCTTGCAATTCCAAGTCCACGCACAAATAAACAGGGGAGCCGAGGCGCCCCTAATCCATCTGGATTTGAGAGAAGATGGACCATGAAACACGCGACTGGCTTAGTTTGGGCGTTCTGGTTTCACAAGATTACAGAGCATCCTAGCACGCCAAAATCTGGTTCTTGTAATCGCCAATTTGCGAGCGAAATTTTTCTTCTCCAGGTTGACTGACGTGTGAACCGCAAACACCAACAGAAAACGCACGAGCTCTTGTGATGAGAGAAGAACCACAAAACACGCTGAACACAGTCACACAGACTCGAGACTCAGCAGTCTTAGATAGCGAATGTTCTCCTCTGAGGCAACTGAATAAAATGGGACAATCTATAAATTCCCAAGGGATCAACGTTTCAATCTGGCAAATACGGTGATGATTGTGCAACAACATAAATCGAAAATTGTTGATTTCTAGATATGAATCTGAAGTCTGAACATTGGTGATGGCGTGCGGAACGCACCCACAGAATAACGCAAGCCAACCCAAAAACGAAAGTATCCCTGATCATTGATCAAACTCACATCGGTTCGTCGCCACTAAAATGTTGAGCAACGGAGAATCCGAAGAATGACCCGGGCGGTCCCCGCTTGTGCACGGGAAAGTCGATGTCCAAGTTGAATGCCCTTGATAAATCAGGCAAGAATAATGATATTGATAACGCCCATCGCAGCAAGCGCCCGATCATCGATCCGTGCGACAGTTTCCGTCCGATTTGCACGTTCAGATTCATGTTATTACACATGGATTTTCGACGAAGAATAAAGTAAAGCGATTCAGGCAGCTGTGAATTTTCCTTATTAGATATTGCTGCAGCACCGTCGCCGCCGCGTGACGCAGTTGCGACTGGTTCGCTTCGTTCGGACTTGTCGAACTTGTCGTTGTTGTCGAATTAAGTGAAGTTTAAAGTTGGGAACTGTTGATCAATTATTTACACATTGTTCATTGTCCACCGAGGCCGAAATCCCGCCCCGTTCGTTCAATACCTAAGTGGAAGAGAAACAATAATAAAGATACATTGAACTTCGAAAAGAACGTTGGCAGCTGCTTGATGGTGGATTCACATGCGATGCGAGGGACCTATTTTCAGATGTGTGGGGGGGGGGGGGGGGGGGGCCCCATTCTTCCCCCCACCCCCCCCCCCCCCCCTGTTCTTTCTTCCTCCCCCACCACAAAAAATTCAAACACCATCCCCCCGCAATCCACCCCTTCCCCCCCCCCACCCGGACCCGACACTACTCCTTATTCAAGTCCAATAATTGATTAGGCCCCACTGCGTGGTGTGCCTCGAACCGCAAAGCTCGGGATCATACTGTCCACATTTTTTCAAACTCCAGCTCGACCAGGACTCGCCGGATTGGCCGCCCATTAAAATTTTTCGAAAAAATATACCACCGCGTTTCGTTCAGCCCAAATTTGTGTGAACCCAACCACACAGCTCAGAGCTCAGACGTGGGACACACTTATTTGGTCTCCGGCACCGCAGCGCCGCACGCCGATCTTCAGACCGAGCCGCGAAGCTGTACTGGCGTACGTAAGTTACCGTTTTTTTATATTTCCTTGAAACAAGGGCATTTTTTGAAAAAATACCGTTTTCTCGGACACTTTTTCTGGGGGGGGGTGGGGGCCCCCTAGGTACAGTCGGTAGGCTGACGCTCCATCCTGGTACAGTAGGTAGGTCGCCCCCCCCGGCTGGTATAGTAAGTTGTGATTTTTGGCTCAAAACGGTGTAAAATCGGTATTTTTCACTCCCCAATTAGGCGAAAAATAGCGTGCTACGCACGAAATTAGCATTGTGGAGCACATTTTCATCAATATTTAGAAATAAAAAAATATTTGTCCCCCCCTAGCTCAGCGGTTACAGCAGGTAGGTTGCCGCCCCACATTTTTGGTGAATGGTGATACAGTAGGTTGCCGCCCCGCCTGGGTAGCTAGACCACTGGGTGGTCCGGCACAAAAGTGAGGTGTTTGGGGGTAGATAACATGTGTACATTACGCAAAAGGGGGTTACACCACCAATTTTGAACCGAATGTCGAGCCAAAATTCACCGGAAACGAAAAACTCATCGGTTTTGCTTTTTTTGACGTCCATTTGTTTGCTGGAGAGGTCTCAATCGGCCCGCCCCGGACCGAACATGGACTGGGCCGGCCCGGGATTTTCGACCTTTGAATCGGGCCGGAGATTGGGAAGGTCGGCCCGAAAATGAGGACATCACTAACTGAAGTTCATTAAAAAAATGACGATGCCTGGCCAAAACCCCACATTTCTCCAAACCTCGACGTAAAAGTGATCAGTACCGCGCTGTTCTGAACCGCAGCATTCTTATTAAAGACTGTCACTTTGAATCAAATATTTAGTCTCAGAGACGTTCCAAAAATCACCCAAAAGTTCAAAACCAAAAACGAGAACTTAGTTTAAAAAACATGTTCTTTTTTATTTCGTTCATGGCAAGCCAAGATGAGTATCGTTCATCAAGTGTGGGATGATATCGCTCATCGCACACGTGTGCATGCCAGCGCTGGGTCATGCATCGCGCGTGATTGGTGCCAGTTTTTAACAAAAAATCTTCCATCATCACTATCAATGCCAAAGAAAGTTTGTGGTAACGGTGCCCGCCGCAAAAAATTACCCCGCCCCCAACCCCAGGTTTTTTCCCAAAACCCCACCCCAGTTTTTGGCGGCCGAAGCAGCCACAGCACTGGCAGGGTCTGCCCCCGTATTGCGGTCCATAACTTCAGGGTCCACCAGGCATGTCACATTATGGTCCGGCGACCAGTGGTGTCGTTGAGAATTCAAAATTTTCCCCTACCCAGCATTATTCTCGGGAAATTTCCCAAACATACATCCAAAAATCAAAAATTTCCCATACCAGGGGGGTTTCTCCAAACCCAGATTCAAAAATTTCCCACACCCGAGGGGGTTTCTGAAAAAATTACCCCAAAAATCTTCTCTAAGAGTACCAAAAATTGGTCAAAAAGTGCTTAAAATAGGGTTTTCTTGCGATAAATTTTGACAAGCGAGCGATTGCCAACGTTGACCAACCTGCTCAGTCACGTCTGTTTCACTATTTCTTCCGACAGTTTTGACGCCACCATTTCTGTCCCAATCCGGAACGAACATAGAATCGACAGCAGCATTCTAGAACCGCAAAACGTTAATTTCAGATTTCAAGGTTCAACATGAAATATCAATGCAGATACACGGTGGCAAGGGGCGCGGAGGCACTGTTACCCATGTTTCGTATCATGAAAATAATCATTAACCTCAAACACAACTCTATTTTTATCATCCCTAAATTCAACACAGTGAGAAAATAGACAGATATTGAATAGCCAACAAAAAGACAACCATCAACAGTAATTCTTATGGTCAAGGTCAACTAATTATTTTACCGGGACAAACATTTTGGGGCACGATTATTTGCACTTCAAAAATCTACCTTTGTGTGCGGTTATCGGATGCATATTGTTTTTGTCCACTACTTTTTACCCCATTTCTGCACCAAACCACCGCAACAAAGGCAACCAATTATAAAAAAACAACGCAAAAAGGCCAACCCAAAAAGTCTGAGAAAAGCCATAAGACCAGTTTTCATGAAAATAAAAGTCAATACAAAAATCACAATAACCATAACGAACAAGACAAACAATATAACACCACACATACGCAGCATTTTACCAGTCCTTTTTATTTTTCTCTCAATCAATAATCTTTCTCAATATGTTTGTTTGTGTATGTCGCCCATAACGTTTCACAATAATTTTTCATATTTGGTATCGGTGGCTCAAAATCATTTTCATTTCTCTCTGTCATTTTGTTTCATCTCACAGGCATCGTAATGAAGCACTGGTAATACTAAATATCGCTGCAATCACCATTACGACGCCAATGATCATATCCAACCAATCACATTTTTGTATTTTGTCACGCGCAGCAGTTGGGTAGTTGGTGAAACTTTCTGTAATCTCAGTAACTCTACCCATCAGCTGCACCATATCACGTTACTATTCAATGAGCCATATTCACAAATCTCGCACCAACGGAATGCAATTACCAGGCAGCGTCGCGTGCGTTGTCTTCAAAGGATGATTCCTCGCGCCCGTGTGCAGAGCGTCAAATGCAACGCATGCAACGCTCCCTGATTTGTCAGCCATCTTTGTGAATACGACGCAACCCACCCAATCCAATCTATCAGCCCAATCCAACCAATCACATTGCCATTACGACATAGACGTTCTGTTGGTCGGTATCGACCATGATCAAGTCATCGGCCGATTTCATGTACGGAATCAGTTGGTCGAATGCACGCACGTTGATCGCACCGCACAAATACCTGCAACAGAAACAGTCTTTCCTGATGGGTGGGTGCTATGTTGAGCACCACTACGTTCTTTTAGACAAGGACTGCTAATAATCACTAAGGTCGAAATCATAAACTGTGTGGTGTTTCGTCTCGACCTGTTTTCACAGACGGATGATACACCAGGCATCGCACCACAGATGCGCGCATGAAACCAAGAGAAGTTGGTTTCACGCTGCTCCACGAAATGGGGCAGGCTCAGTGTTTCAAAAAGCCCTGACACCGTTACCTAATCAGTCATTTTTCGATAGCCAGATTTTTGGCCCACGCAGCTGTTTGCAACCCAAGACAGCGACTAACTCGATGTAGATGTGTGCGAGTGGGAGCACATAGTATCCACCCAGATGTTGTCCGTGTTGCACAGCCAGTGCGCGCACATAGGCATGCAGATGGTCGGGTGATCGAATGTCGAACGGACTCATCGGCTCCCAACGATCCTTGCAGCCACGCGAACGTGCATCACGCGCCAGCTGCATGTGAAATACATTTATTGAATATTTTATTTCTGAATTCGCCTCACCATGCCTATCGGATGCACTTTGTTGGGTCGCAGCCCTGACCAGGTAATTTTTTATGTGCGAATGTTCGGTGATTACTTGAGAGTTGAAAATTCGACAAGCGAAAACTTTGTCGTTTGACGAGGACGAGGATTAATGCATAATTTTCAGTTCTGTTAACATGTCCTGTGATCTATCCTGATGTCCGTGATATTTCTCTCTCCTCTCACAAGCGAAAAAGTGCTCACAGACAGACCTTCAAATTGGTGACTTTTCTTTACAATTCGAAGAAGCACAACACGTGCCAACAATCTAACGCCACATAAAAAAATCACCTGATCGGTCGGATCAAATTCGAAAGCGGGCCAAAACAGGTTAAAACGGGTGATGGAAACTGACCCAATGATTCAATTATGAAATATCACTTGGTCCCAACCTCTGCGAGACAGATGTGATCATCGATGATAGCGAGTTGTTTCGGATGGCAAATGACGACGTATCGCATGAATCCAATTGGCCAATCAGCGTACAGATAACGCACCGACAGCGCGGACGCATCGACCAATGAACGCACGCCATCCGAACTCAACGACAACGCACCGCTGCTGGTCGATAGAAGTGAATGGAGTTGACTGAAAATATGGGACGTGAAATTTTAGTAAATTTGAAGTGATTTTTCAAACCAGTTAATAAACTAAGAACCCAAGAATGCCCTCGACAGCATTCCAATCCAAAACATCAGGAAAGAACCAACGCAGCAAATTTCGACACGTCCTGATTGTGTATGCGCACGGATTTCAGCGTCGGAATGGGTGTTGGTGTTTGATTGATGCTCGATGGCACTGGCACTGATCCAATCGTGCTCGGTTGCTCGTTGTTGTTGGCGCTTATTGCTGAAACATGACGTTGATTAGACACTGAGAGAAGAAAGAATATCGCAACAACCGAGACAAACTCTGCTCAACGTCGCTGTTGTTGTCCGCGAGCGACGATTGTGCTTGATATTGCTGTTGGTCGTTGTTGTTTCGTGTTTGTTGTTTGTGGTTGTCGTCGTCATCGTCAACGTACGCACTCGTGTGCACGTGCGCCTGCAGGTGTTGCACGGTGAAAATTGCGAATAAAGTAACACTACGCCAACACTAGCCCGATTTCGGAGGTGTCAGATAGCGAAACATTCACGTGGCTGCTGATTTGGGAACTGTTACACGTTGTAGAATACAACGTGGCGCATGAGGATTTTCTCTTTGTTTTGTAAGCGCACCACCTCCGAAATTGGGCTCGTGTTGGCGTAGTTTGCCTTTACGTGGCTACAGTGCCATGTGCTGTACAAATGCTTGTTCGAGCTCTAATCTGCAGTCTGCGTCCCTTGAGCACGTAGTTGTTGAGTCGATTCTGCGCCTTCACAGCGTCCGCTCGATGGTAGAATGAAACGGTGCTGAACAAATATCGGATTATGAGACACAAAATCAATTTAAATGATAACAAAAACGCAAGCACTAACGCGCGACGTTGCGGTTTGCTGCATCTGATGAAGAGCACGGCTGTGGGACGAGTGAACGATTCGATTAGCGTCTTCAACTCTTGTTCGCTAACGCCGTCCGTCGGCAGATTCGAAACCGACAATTGTGTGCGACGCAGACGTTCGGCGTTCAGAAACTGACAAATGCATATATTTTAGTGAATAAATTGTCAAACACAACTGCCTAAATGACACCAACTTCAGTCAACGTTGTGTGGTCGTGTGTGGCCTGTTGAATCTCGGTGCGCCATTCGCGATCGTCGTACACGCGCGACCAATACGACCAACCGTCCTCGTCGTCTAGCTTGTTCTTGCCGCCGCTCTCTTGTTGTTGATCTTCCTGAAACTGTCCTTTCAAATACTTGTTCATTCATTCAGGTTTATTTTGTAAAAACGAAAATATACAAACTTTTTCATCGCGGCCCATTTTGTCGACAGCTGGACTGAGGTCACTGAATCCGCCTTTGTGTTGATTGGTGGTGAAATGCATGCTGTTGTTGTTATGGAGTCGGTTGTATTGGCACGATGAGTGCTGCATCATAATAATTGGTTGGTTGGTTGTCGTTGCCGTTTGGGTTACGGTAGTTCACGATCTGGTTCGGCCTCTTTTCCTTATTCCTTCTTGCTGTTGTCGGGCGCTTTTCTTGGTGGAAAAAAATTCGTGGGGCAAGGGCGATGATGATGATGATGCCTTTACTTTCTCAGCGCCTTTCTCTCCTCGTGTCGAATTTAGTCGATGATCGTAGAGTTGTTAGAATTCGAATCAATGAATGAAGTGCGTAAAAAAGTCGCGAATGAAATACTGTATGAAAATAATCCGCCCTTCACTGAAAATAGAAACAGGCACAACAAAGGTATGATACCGTGCGCGCGTGCGAAAGAAGCGAGGCTCTCGCACGAGGAACGTTACCTGCCTCTCAGCCAGTGTAGTTCCTGGCAGTGCTGTGGCTACTTCTGGAGGGGGAGATACTGTACCTAGCGGTTGCGGCCAAATAGAGGGGGAGATGAGATGAGATACCGGGTACTGTGCACAGAACTTGGGGGAATCCGATTTGGGCGGGCGTGGGGGAAAAGAAATTTTAGGGCATAGTTTTTTTAGACACTTTTTAGGTGCAATTTGCACTTAAAAATCAGAATTGCACCTAAAAATTCAGGGTTAGGTGCAAGCTTGCACCTAACATTTTGAGCCCTTATTTCCTTAATTTAGCATTTATACAGCATCTTTTAAGGTTCGGAACCCTTAGAAACGAAAAAAATGCGCTGCGCGGCTTCTTCGTTCCTTCCACTAAATTCCATCGAAACCTTTGGTGTTTGGTCGACATCGACAAAAAATATTTATTGGTCTGATTGCACTTCGCGCACAGTTAGTACCTGATATTGGTAATAAGATTCAACAAATACTACAGCAGAACATGACAACAGCAAGCATTAGATACCAACACAAATTAAACAAAGGGCAAAAGTAAATGAATGATAACCCCCAAAAGTGGTGCACCTACTTTGGCCAGCTTGCACCTAAAAATGGGGGGGTGCACCTAGTAAATTTTGAAAAAAAACCCTGTTTTAGGGGGAGACACTGTACCATACTACTTTCGTGAGAAATCAATTTTTATACGTTAAATGTGCATAAGTTTTTGGAGCGCCCAAATTTTTGCACTTTCACGGAGCGCCCAAATTTTTGCACTTTCAATAGATTTTTGGCCATTTTGGATCAAAAAGGGTCTTTTAGGGTGAAATTTTGGAAAAATTGGGGAAGATACCGTACCAGAGGGGGAGATCCTGTACCTCAGCGCGGGGGGCGGGCCGGCCACACACCGTACGTACCGGCGAGGGGATACTGTACCGTTGGGGGTCCCCCCCCGCCACAGCACTGGTTCCTGGGGGAATATAGGGGGCATCAGTGTTGGAGGTGGTGGGGGGTTTGGGTACAGCCTCCAGTACAGTAGGTATCCCCCTCGCCTGGTACAGTAGGTGTAGGTAGGTATCCCCCCGATGTCTGGCATGGTACAGTAGGCATAGTAGTGGCAGGGGGGGGTTGGGGGGGGGGGGGTACCCCCTCTCAGTACTTACCTACCACCGCAAAACCCTAGGGGGGGTTGAGTACTTACCTCTCACAACTCCAAATCTTACCTCTCACAATCAATTTTATTCCTTTTTAAGGCAAAAATCGGTGTTTTTCGACCTTATTTTCCCACCACCCATAATACCTATTTTTAGGCGATTTTCGGCGAAAATTTGGAAAAAGTACTATTTTTACCTCATTTTTTGGCCAAAATTGTATCACAAAAACGGTGTTTTTTCGCCTTTTTGGGTGACCAAAATCATACCTCTCACGCTTCCGGTCCCACCCCCGCATCATACTTACCTCCCACACATCATACTTACCTCCCACACATGGGCCTGCCACTACACTGACAGTAGGTATCCCCCCCCCCCGATTTTCACCCCGGTACAGTAGGTATCCCCCGATTTTGCCCATGTGTGGGAGGTAAGTATGATGCGGGCTGCAAAGCAAAAAACACGGTTTTTATGATACATTTGGCCAAAAGAAGAGGTAAAACAGTGCTTTCAGGGTAGTACTTGGCGGGGTGGGGGGGGGGGGGTTAAAATTCATCTATCTATCGTCAACACTTTTATTTCATCTAGGCAGTGTAGTGGCCGGGGGGATGGGGGGATTCCCCCCTAAGGAGTAGGTACCTTGCAACGACCCCTTGGGGGGGAAGGGTAGGTACCTTGCAACCATCCCGGAGGGTACCTTGCAACCATCAATTTATGGTTTTCGTTGGCAAAAATGGGTATTTTTTTACCTCAAAACCCCAAAAATCGCGCGCTCCGCGCGCAACCCTCCATAAAATAGCTATTTTGGACAAATTTTCGGCCAAAATGCAAAAAAGTGCCATATTTTCGGCAAATTTTGCAATATAATGCATGCAAAAAAACACCCTTTTTCGGACCCCAGGGGTACCTTGCAACCTTCCGGAGGCTGGGTAGGGGGTACCTTGCAACCATCTGGATCCATCCCCCTCAAGGGTACCTTGCAACCATCTGCCTGCCACTACGCTGCATCTAGGTATCTATCGTCAACACTTCTGGGCAAATCTATCTATTGTCAACAAATTCTGGGAACAATCTATCCATCGTCAACACATCTCGAACCCAAAATTGACATCTTTGACTCAAAATGGCTCAAAATCGGTATGTTTTGTCCCAAATAGGCAAAAAATCGCGCGCTACGCACGGATTTAGTACATCTAAGTACCTTTTCATTAATATTTACACATTATTACGGCTTAGTACACAATACTATACCTTG
>JASAMV010006575.1:0-11357 GCA_030248065.1 Rhynchonema sp. JSB1_4
CACTGGCGCCTGTAAATCCATAATTTTCAGGTGCCAAATTGACGTGCTAGCAGCAGCTAGGGTCATCAAAGCGAAAGGCACTGAAAAGCCAAAATTTCAGATGCCATGTCATGTGAATCTAAATTTAGTAAAAAACCCCATAAAAAATTCACCTGAATTCCGTCCGGCAGCGAGTTTCGCAGATGTTGCAGCTCCTGATCGGTCGTTCCCGTCGGCACCAACAGACCGTGTCGATTGCCTGTGTAGTGCGAGGGACTCATATTTAAACAAAAGGTGAAGTGGAATAATGTCGCGCCATCATTTGCAACAAGAACACCTTCTTCTGCGCAGACACAAGCCGAGCCAAACATGTGTGTTTCATGATGGAATTGAAGCACAAATTTCGACCACCGCAAAGGCGGGCAAAAGAATAACGTTCACAATTGTCAAACTACTGAGCTGCTGCAACTGCGTGTCGCATCGCATCGCAACAAAACAGTCCAAACATCGTAACCACTGCAAGCGCAGCGACATTAAACTCAAATTTCGATGTCCCACCCCAAAACGAAACTGAAGCAGACTCTTCAAACACGACGAAAACAAACAAACTTACCGACAGTCAGTCGACCGACGATACGACAGCCGTTGATCGACGCGTGCACAACCGGAATCACGTCCATCAGTTCGCTCTCGAACACGCTGCAAAGCAAACTTTTTTGCTGACTGTCAAGCAGTTTGAAATCGCGAATTCGCGACGACATTCAGTTGGTGACAGAATCACATGACTTTCGTGGCCACATTGGTTTTGGTAGAACGTGACGAGGATAGTTTGCGATTTAGCTACGGAGAAGCGAGCAGCTCCAGTGGTGGAATTACCGTGTTGATGTCGTTTGCGGCTGTTACGTGTTTGTCATGGCAGGCACTGCACAACTTCAGGCACTTCAGAAGAGCGGCACACCAACAAGCACACGCCCACCCAGCCCCAATTGCCCCACACCAGTGGTGTAGCTGGGGGGTGGGGGGGTGGGGGGGTCCCCCCCCTAGGTACAGTAGGTAGGTTGCCGCCCCTCGCCTGGTACAGTAGGTAGGTTGCCGCCCCTCCACTGGTACAGTAGGTAGGTTGCCGCCCCACCTAACTTTTCACCCAAAACATTCATTTTTGGCTTAAAATTGCATAAAATTAGCATATTTGTCTGCAAATGGGCGAAAAATCGCGCGCTGCGCGCGAAATTAGTGTTTTAGGCCACATTTTCTTCAGTATTTAGACATAAAAAATTTCGGTTTCCAGATGACCCCCCAAGTGGTACGACCCCCCCCCCCCTAGCTCGGCTGGTACAGTAGGTAGGTTGCCGCCCCGCATTTTGGGTGGTACAGTAGGTTGCCGCCCCGCCTGGGTAGCTACACCACTGCCCCACACAGACTTCATTTTCAAACTAAACTCACGTTTGACTCTTTGACTGTGTGTGTGCTTTTGTCAGCTGCACGTAATTTTGACCAAAAAAGATAACAAATTATCACGTGCGTTCTGAATAATATATTTCTTCAATAACTGTCAATACTTATGCTAAGTGAGTTTCACTTCCCATGGCGTTTGTACTTTTTGCCTGATGAGCGAGGGCACAGAAGTCACGCCGATGCAGTGTTGGAGGTACTCTGGAGGGGGATACCTACTGAACCGGGCTCGGAGGGGGGGATACCTACTGTAACAGAGCCGATGGCCTGGGGGGTTATGTACTTGGGGGGGTTAGGTTTTTGGGTGAAAATTTTTAATGTTTTTATTACGTGTGGAATCGTGTGAAAACGTCAAAAATATCTTTTCTAAATAATTTGCATTTGCAAATCAATTAAAGGCAGTCTACGGGAGGTTGTCACTCAGCCCCCGAATACCGTAACCCACCGTAATTTTGATCTGCAAGGATCGTGTCGAGACCATCTTGTTTTTTATCTATGTTTTGCGTGTTAGCGCCAACACCAACTAACAATTCCAAGTTTTGGTGATCGACGCGCACGATGACAATTTCCAGCTTGCTGCCGCTAATACACGTGTCGATAAGCAGCGATCAGCATGGGTCTCGCAACGATCTTGCTTGCGGTGGGTTACGGTATTCGGGGGCTGAGTGACAACCTCCCGCAGACTGCCTTTACCCAAAGACCCAAGTGGTCAAGTTACACAATACTCTCCTTCCCACCCCTCAACAAACACCGACCTGTAGAAATTCTCCGACCCTCCGATCCCAACCAAGCAATAGGTATTGGTCAGTTTCGCAAACACGCCAACTTCGTTGCTGTTTTCAAACTGAACACGAACGGCCATTATTGTTTTTGAACCAAGTTGAATAATTTGCTCCGACTTGTGGCTCAATAAATATGTAGACGGCGGAGTGGTTGCTGCTTGCTTCGTCGACTGACAAGGTTCTCTTTGGTTTTGGTGTCACGTCACGTTGACCGAACTGAAAAATAACATTGTGGACTTGTTGCACCGCATTACTGGGCACTGGGCATGGGCAGTGCTGTGGCTGGGGGAAGCGGTCGCCCCACTGTTGGCCGACTGTTTGAAAAAGAAATGTTTGCGATTTTTTCTTTTCTTTTTTTCACACACAGTGGTCAAACGAGCGACTAGTTATACGGAAAATCCACCCGAATTCAAATTGCCGCCAAAACCAATGCTAGAGAATAAAGGGAGTTTCACCTGGAATGTCACAGCTCAGGTCACCATATGTTGCTCAACTTGCACGAGTTTGACCCGGTGGTCGCCGCGACAGCTGCTTTGAGTGAAAACTGCAAATCCTGTGTAGTGTGTAATCATTGACGAGCGACTAATTATACGGAAATCCACCCGACCGAGCACGCGTAAACGAGAGATACAGCCGTTTTTCGTCGTGGCTGTGTGTTTTATTTGATTCAGGCTGGTGCCTAAGCTCAAGCCTAACCGCAAGCCTAAGCCTGAGGTAGAAGCCTAAAGCTTGAGTATGGGACTATGCTTAAGCACACACAAAACGGGTGGATTTCCGCATAATTAGTCAATCTTAAACAACGACACTGTAGTTCTATAGTTCAGTTGGTCCAAATTTGATCCACCATGGTGTTTGTTCAAGATTATGGTGGACGACTCAGAATGGGATTCGGCATGTTAGCCCTGATCAATGCACCAATGGGCAGTGCAGTATATTCTCCTTTTGCTTCGTAGCGATACTTAGTGGTCAATCATCATAGCCCGAACAGTTTGTGAGACTGTATGCAAAGAAAGATACGAAAATATCAAGATCACAGAGGACAGAGATAATGTTAAATTTACTCCTCCAGTATTTTTATTGCTGCAAGCAGAAGGCACAAGCACAATACCGCCTTGGTAAAATATTAAGGCACGAGCACAATGAACCAATTAAAATCTCTTTTGTTTAGGCTTTAGGCTTCTACCTCAGGCTTAGGCTTGCGGTTAGGCTTGAGCTTAGGCACCAGCCTGAATCAAATAAAACACACAGCCACGACGAAAAACGGCTGTATCTCTCGTTTACGCGTGCTCGGTCGGGTGGATTTCCGTATAATTAGTCGCTCGTCAATGATTACACACTACACAGGATTTGCAGTTTTCACTCAAAGCAGCTGTCGCGGCGACCACCGGGTCAAACTCGTGCAAGTTGAGCAACATATGGTGACCTGAGCTGTGACATTCCAGGTGAAACTCCCTTTATTCTCTAGCATTGGTTTTGGCGGCAATTTGAATTCGGGTGGATTTTCCGTATAACTAGTCGCTCGTGTGGTCAATGAGGATTTTCTCTTTCTATTCGTTTTGCACGCCAAGGACGTCGGAAGGAAATCGGGGGCATACCAAATCGGGCGTGTCGTCTGTCGTGCTCGTGCAGAGGTCGCAATCGGGCCGGTCCGAGGTCGGGCCGGGCCAGTTGGGCTTTTGGATCGAAAATCATACCTCTTACGCTTCCGGTCCCAACCAGAGGTCGCAATCGGCCGGCCCGGCCCGGCCCGAACCCCCAAATCTCCGGCCCGGCCCGACCCGTACCCCCAAATCTCCGGCCCGGCCCGGCCCGAACACCCACCTCTCCGGCCCGGCCCGGCCCGGCCCGGCCCGGCCCGAATTTTTGGCTCAGATTTTAACCCAATTTTTGTCATAATTTTTGCGATTTTTGAATCTGTTTTTTTTGGTTGAAAATTCATTGTTTTCCATGAAAAAGTCGCCAGATAGACAATACCAATGGTCGCTGGGGGGTGGGGGTCCCCCGTAGGTACAGTGTAGTTCCTGGGGGGGGGGAGGGGGCACTGTAGTACTTGGTCAGGGTGTTGACGATAGATAGATTGGGACCCGAAATGTGTTGACGATAGATAGATGACCCAAGTCCGAAATCTGGGGGGGGGGGGGTCGACCCAAACTTGTTGACGATAGATAGATGGTGGGGGGGGGTCGCCAAAAATCAAGGTATAGTATAGTGTACTAAGTAGGTAATAATGTGTAAATATTAGTGAAAATGTACTAAGATGTACTAAATCCGCGCGTAGCGCGCGATTTTTTGCCTACCGTAAAAACCTAAATAGAGGGGGGCTCTATTAACTCACTGACCCCATTTTGGGGGGGCTCTATTACGGGGGGGGCTCTATTCCGGGGGGGGCCTCTATTAATTCACTGACCCGAACCTGAAAAAATTGTTCCCAGAAATACCCCCAAAAACCCCTAAAAAGGGGTTTGAAAGGATGTTTTTTCGCTTGTAATCGCATTTATTCGTGTCTATTGGTCAATAAGAGGCGTATTACGTGCTCTGAACGAACAAGAAACGTGCATAAATGTACCTGTCCACAACTATCAAGCCTTAATACACTACTGTATAGGGGATGTTACTTAGGGGGGGCTCTATTCCGGGGGGGCTCTATTAATTCACTGACCCCTTTTTGCGGGGGCTGTATTACGGGGGGCTCTATTCCGGGGGGGGCTGTATTTAGGTTTTTACGGTATTTGGGACAAAAAAATACCGATTTTGAGCCATTTTGAGGCAAAAATACCCATTTTGGGGTCGAAATGTGTTGACGATAGATAGATTGTTCCCAGAATTTGTTGACGATAGATAGATTTGCCCATAAGTGTTGACGATAGATAGATGAAATCAAAAAGTGTTGACGATAGATGGATGAATTGGGGGGGGACCCCCCACCCCCCCCCCCCAAGTACTACCCTGGAGGGGGAGGACCCCCCTCGGGTACGTCTGTTCCCCCTCCGAGGTACGCCTGCCCCACTGTTCCCCCTCCGGGTACGTCTGCTCCCCCAATTTTTTCCTAAAATGGGCAAATTTAGGCCTAAAATAGGTATTTTTAGGCCAAAAATAGGTAAACTTTAGGTGAAACCTCCAAAATAACGCCAAAATACCCTTTTTATAGGGGATTTTTCGCAAAAGACGGCAAAAATAGTCCAATCTTTCGACCTCAAAAAATGACTTTTTTCCGTCCCCCCCCAAATTGGGACTTCCCCCCCCCTTCCCCCCAGGTAGGTACGTCTGTTCCCCCTCCGAAAATAGTGGAGGGTACGTCTGTTCCCTCTCCGGACCAGGAACTACACTGAGTAGGTAAGGTAGATGACGCGCCATCCTGGTACAGTAGGTTCCTATTTTTGGCTCAAAATGGTATAAGATCGATATTTTTCACTCCAAATAATCGAAAAATCGCGAGGGTTTTAGAGCACATTTTCATCTAAATTTAGACATAAAAAATTTTGTTCCCCCCCCCCCCCAAGCTCGGCCGGTACAATAGGTAGGTTGATTGCAGTTGCAGACCTTTATGGTGGTACAGTAGGTTGATTGCACGCCTGGGTAGCCACACCACTGGACAATACTGATCACTTACTTGCCAAATCCGCCAGAAATTTTAGTATTTTTGACAAAAAAAACCCCTACTTTTTCAGTAAAATAAGTCACTTCAGTTCAGAAGCTTCGGGCCGGATTGCCCGGCCCGGCCCGACCCTCCAAATCTCCGGCCCGGCTCGGCCCGGCCCGAGCCAAAAGCCCAAAATCGCGGCCCGGCCCGGCCCGACCTCGGGCCGGCCCGATTGCGACCTCTGGTCCCAACCCCGCATCATGCTTACCCTCCCACACATGGGCCTGCCACTACACTGGGTATAGGGTTGGGCCGTGCCGGCAGATTGATTGTAATTTGTAAACAAAACGAACATAGCTGATAAGACAAAGCAAGTGAACAATTGTTTTTCAGGAGTCTTGCTTTGTGTGCGGCACGTCCCGTTGACCCGCGCCGGAGACTGCGTCCACAAACGATTCCAAACAACACAAATGACGTCGGACAAAGACAAAAAGCAAATCAGCACAAGCACAACACCGTTGTTCAATTTCAACATCGGCATTCTCGGTCATGTCGACAGCGGGAAAACGTCGTTGGCTCGCGCGTTGAGCACAACGGCCAGCACTGCCGCATTCGACAAGAATCCACAGAGTCAGGTATGATTGCCGTGCGATTGCGGACGGAAAAGATAAAAGAAGTTTTTTCTTGAGGAAAAGGGGGTTCATTTTTTTGGACTGAAAGAAAATTAATTTCCGAAGCGAGAAGCGAAGCGCCATATCGACCAATATAACAATATAACTTGGCAGAACCAATATAAATTGGCGATTTTAAGCAGTTTTCTCATTGATACCCTGTGCTTGAAGTTTATGCTCTGAAAATTTTTCGGTTTTGTCCACAAAATATGAAGAACCGGTTTTTGGTACCGTAAAAACCGAAATACAGCCCCACTGATCTGAGCGAGTTCCAGTTGTAAATACACTGGCGGACGGAAAACGTGTTTGTCGGTTTTTTCCGAGACCTGAATATTTCTCCGCAGTTTTTCCTTGGGTATTTTATCGGTTTTGTCGTCGGCAAACGTCGGTACTTTATGATAAACTTGCTAAAAACTTGGGATGCAATACCGATAAGTTTTTGATTTTGGAAAAAAGTGGCTCAGAGACGAAAATTCATTGACAAAGAAGTTTATAAGGCAATGTTTCCGGGGAGCCAAGAACGTTTCAAGGAACAACTCGCTTACATGAACATATTTTGACGTAAAATTTTCATATTTTCCTATTTTCCCTGTCTAAGTATTGAAAAAAGCGTTTGTTTCAGAAATTGCAAATTCAGGTAGAATTTAGTTCACATTTTGCGCCTAATTTGCTTGCACCTAAAATTCCCACATATGGATGCAGTTAGTAGTCTGGCAGGAAAATTTCGAAATAGTGAATTCTGAAATCAACGTTCTCATTTTGTCGCTCGAACATCGCTGTTGTTGTTTTTTTTCAGGAGCGCGGCATCACGCTCGATCTGGGCTTTTCGTCGTTCCAGTTTGATTTGGACGAAACGACGAAAGCACGACTTGCCATCGACAGTGACAAGGTGCAGATCACATTGGTTGATTGTCCCGGGCATGCGTCGCTCATCAGAACGGGTATGAAATAGTTTTCAATTCTTTGAATTTGAATGCTTTGCGAATTCGCTTCTGCCGTTTGGTCCGATTGGAAGTTGAACATGAAATGAGAGGTGGTGGCTGAGTGATTGTTCCAAGATTGATCCACCACGATCACGTGAGTCCGTGCCTAGCTGGTCAGCGTCATTCACGATCTGATTTACCGACGAAGGTTTTGGTTTCGACAGTATGAAAGTTATGTTGAGTAAAAGGCAATTTATGCACCGAGGAGGAGGAGAGTGCAAAGGCAAACTACTCTAACACGAGCCCGGTTTCGGAGATGGTGTTGTGTAAAAAAGCGAATAGAAAGAGAAAATCCTTGTGCCACACATTGTATTCTGCAACGTACAACATTTCCCAAATCAGCAGCCACTTGTGAATGTTTCACCTGAAATCGGGCTCGTGTTGGCGTGGTGTTGCTTTGTTAGGCGTGTGCCTTGAAGTTCCGCATGCGCGCGTTGATTTTGCGCAATTGGCTTTCGAGAATTCGTCCCATTCTGTCAAGAGGTCTGCTCTTCACGGTGGGAACTTTGTGAAATTCCACCACAATTACAGTTTATGTACACCAAAGATAATGTTTCAGTAATTGGCGGTGCCCAGATTATCGATCTGGCCATTCTCGTGCTGGACGCGACCAAAGGCATGCAGACACAAACAGCCGAATGTTTGCTGCTGGCCGAAATCACTCGTCCCGGTCGGATGGTGGTCGTGGTGAACAAAATCGACATGTTGCCTGACGCGGCAAGGCAGGCGCACATTGAGAAATTGTTCAAGAAACTGCGCAAAACTCTCGAGAATACGTCGTTTTCGCGAGCCCCGTTCGTGGCGCTGTCCGCTTGTCCAGCGGCCGATGGCAAAAATGAGCCGTTGTCAATCGATAAACTCAAACAAGTGCTGAGAGAGCAGATGTATCGGCCGCAACGGAGCAAAGATGGACCATTCTTAATGTCGGTCGATCATTGCTTCCCCGTCAGAGGACAGGGCACGGTCGTGACTGGTGGGTTTGGTTGGAGACTCTTTTTTCGAGTTTTGTGTTTTTTTGGCAACGAGACTACTTATTTTTGTTAATTTCAGGCACGGTGCTGCGCGGCTCTATCAGTGTCAACAGCGATGTGCAAATCCCGGCCGTGAACGAGATTCGAAAAATCAAATCCATTCAAGTGTTCCGTAAGCCTGTCAGCTCGTGTATGCAAGGTTTGTCGTTACGTACGGTGTTGCTTACTTGGCACCAGACCTGCCCTATTATCGTGACCTGAGCTCTCTATTGACCTCAAGCCGAACTGATTTTTCCGACGTTATTTCTCATAGGGTTTCATTCCGTTATCTGCACTGATAGTGCAAAAACCTGATTTCGACGTCGGATGCTCTAAGACTCGTGAATCTAAAGACGCAATATCGACCTGTTCTGTTGCGAACTGCCGTCAAATATATTTATTTGCTGCGCAAAGATTGTTCGGGGGAGGAGAACGTGGACGGTAAGATTGCGGGTGGCAGCTTTTTACTGCGGTAGATGTTCAAGGTGGAACCGCGGACGGAGATAGCTACAGGCGATGCGGTGGGTGCCCGTGCTGACAGTGCTGAATCTACCGTAGTAAAACGCTACCACCCACGGTCCCATTATCCACCTTCTCCCCACCCTGCCTCACTGCCACAAATGTTGCAAACCTATACTCTGACAATAGCTTTGGGAGAAACTTTTCAAACGCGATGCCTGATCCGCAAAGCTGATTATGCGTGTATTAGCTGCAGCGGTCACGTGACTGCCAATCACTCAACACACAAGTCTAACGTAGTGATTTGCGAATTGCTACGAAACTCAGCTGGCTGAGCGAGCTGCATGTGCTTTACGGATCAGGCAACGCGTTTGAAAAGTTTCTCCCAAAAGTATTGTCAGAGTATAGATTATCATCATGTCGCATTGGTGGAGGTCGCAGTTGATATTTCATATTTGACGTCGAAAAATGTTTCGCCATTAGCGTAAAACCAACAGAAGTTGTGAACAAAGCCAATGCGTCGACACCTTGGCAACCCCAAAAAGGCAAATGCATAACTCGTGAAGTTGGGAAATGCTGGTACTTTTGCATCACCCGTTGGTTTCTTGATCTTTTTTCAGGCGACCGGGTGGGGATGTGCGTAACGCACCTCGAGTCAGACCAACTAGAGCGTGGTCTTGTTTGTGCGCCCAATTCCATTCAACACGTCTACGCAGTGATTGTGTCCTATCATCGAATTGCGTACTACAAATTGCCGATTCGCACCAAACAACGATATCACGTCAGTTTAGGCCACGAGACTGTGATGGGTTGGTTAACTTTTTTATCTTTCAATCAGTGTGAAACATCTGCAAGCCAGATCAATTACCTTTCAGCCAAATGCACGTTCTTTTCACTTGAAAAGAATAAGATTGACGACTCGAATACAGTCTCGTTCGATTTCTCGAAGGATTATATGGTAAGTTCGTTTAGTACATGATTTTGACGTTTTACGGAACCAATAGTACTGTATTTCATGGTCCGCTCGAACCTGTTGATCCGAACCGATTTTAGGCAGTTTTCCAGCAAGAAAGTGACATAAATAGACAAAGCACAAACAATCATTAAACATTTAAGAACGATACAAACGCAGTCCTGGCTTTCGAAAGAGCTTAATATGAGTTGAAAAAAATGCCGCACTTCGCCCGTGGTAGAATGGCTGATGGTAGACTTTTACTACGGTAGTTCTGTAGAATAACACCGCCGACGGCGAACGCCATCGGCAGTGGAATGGTGTGCACGATGGGTTACGTTGTGATTTTAGGTAACGTTGTCAAAAATCGCTAAAATACCCTTTTTATTGGCAATTTTTTCCAAAAAAGGGCAAAAGTAGGTCAAAATTTTCACCTCAAAAAGTGACTTTTTCGTGAAATTGGATCTTCCCCTTCCCCCCTCGGGGGTACACTATCTCCCCCTCCGAAAAAAACGGGGTGTCCGCTATCTACCCTTCCGGATCAGGAACTACACTGCCCGATGTGTTAATTTTGACATGGAAACAATGTACTTTTATTATGTGAACCATCAAGCCAAGTGTTCATTTTAGTACTGTAAGCCCATTGTCGAATGCTCAAATGAGTGAAAAATGTTTTATCCGACACAATAACTTTGGGATAGATCTGTCGCAGGTTGTTCACTCACACGACAGTAAAACTAAAACAAGCAAAACGCAGAGCCAAAATCATTGCTGAAATGAATTTAACAATTTCAGGCCACCGAAGAAACGGACACGGAACACAGCGCTGGACTGACACATTTCTGTTTGCTCGAATTTGATCATGCAGTTTTGTGTCCAGATAAATGTCTGTATATTGCAGCCAGGTTTGTGCTGTGTTGTTTCTCATTTTTTCCACCTAAATCCGCGTTTAGTGCCGTGCGTGTGAGAAACACGGCACGACATTTTGTTCATACAGTTTATATTTTTACAGAGTGTAGCTTAGCTTCAGTGACTATAACTGTGAAAAAGCTGAAACGGGTTGCACCAAGTTTAGCGGAAAGTTCACTACAGAATGGAAGTCGAACCAGCTTGTACAAAATCGTGCGGTGTGCTTATGCGCACTGCATTTGCACTGCACTGGGCACTGATTACCTGAATTTACTGGACTGAAGCGTGCTGTCTCAAACAAACTGGTCCCTGTCGCAGACTGGACAACGACATTCACTCGACCACGTGTCGTCTGGCGTTCCACGGTCGTGTGCTGCATCCGTACGCAGACAGGAATTTTGTCAAGAATGAACTGCCGAAATTGAAAGGTCACAATTTTTATGTTCACGCAGATTGTTTCGTCGAATGCTGTAATGCTTCGTTTCTCATTTCAGTCTACAAGCACAAAGAACGCACGGGCACGGTTGAGCGCCTGCAGGATGAATACACGGTGATCGCGCATTCGCTGTTCAAAAAGGAG
>JASAMV010006577.1:0-12658 GCA_030248065.1 Rhynchonema sp. JSB1_4
GGTACAACCAGAAGTGTAGTAAAAATCCCAGTGGATATGAGGTAGAATGCAGCGAAGTGCACACGCCTTACGATTACTCATCAGTCTTGCACTACGACATGAACACTACCGTTAGTTTCTTATCTTGTTATCTGCCTCAAACAGTGGCGGATCCAGCTTTTGGCTAAGGGAGGGGCCAAATCCAAAAGCTCATTTTTATCTAGTGCTTGTTTATAATTTCGCGCTTTTTACACCAAATATCATACAAAATGTGACAATGCGCGCGCAGCGCGAGAAATTTTGGCACTTTTTTGGCGCGCGAAAGCCAAATTTTACTGAAAATGGGTGTATCCGACGAGCTAAGCTAGCGATTTTTGCACTTTTGAAGTGCATTGGAGTGAAAATCCTGCGATTTAGGGGTTCTTTTTCCTTCTCTTCCTTCCGAAACGTGGGCCCCTTTGGGGGCCAAAAGGGCTAAAGGGGGGCGGCATGGCCCCTGTGGACCCCCTGGACCCGCCCTCGCCCTCAAACCGTTTTTGGATTTTGCTCACTTAAAAATTGGCTCCGTTTTTTTGCTAAAACAGGCAGTGGCCATTGGACTCTTTTGCAGGCCGCCGGTCTTCGCAAGCCACGAAATGAAGATTTCATTCCAAATTTGGGTCAAAGCTACAGCATGAGCTTCAATGCCTGGAGAGACGTGAATGACTTCTACTGCTCAGGTAAAATTGACCGACGAAATAGTTCTATCTCTAGGATGTTGCTGAAGTCGTATCCATTATACCACATAGTTTTGTTATCTATCAGATAAGTGTGGCGATAAAGTGTTGAGAACTGCGGCGTCGGATATCAAAATCCTAACAACTGCGACCAGTGCATTTGCCCCGATGGCATGGGAAATGGCAACTGCAAGAATGCACAGCAAGGCGAGTTTATACAACATAGCTTACCCTTTGTGAGGGTTCAAGTTATAGTTCGTCCACCGGCTCATGTCACTTTGTGTTGCTGCTGGCTGGTTTGTTCGTGAGGGTTTTCAAGTGCTCATACAATAATAACATAAAAATGTACCTCGCTTATCTGAGTTGAAATCGATGAACTCGGATGTTTTCAAAACTTTTCTCCCTTTCCCATCACCTTCGCCCAAACAGTGTTCCCACATATTGACTCAGATATCAAGCGAAACATGAAGTTTATCGAACCACAAGCGGAAGAACAGAAAATGGAAGTGATTGCCACGAGAAATGACGGACGAGACGGGGACACCATGATCATTGTACTCCAGGTATGTAAAAAAGCCCGACCGTAAATGTAAGAATATGCGAATGCAGAACTTTGAAAATTTTCCAGCGTTTTTTTTTTTGCCTGCATCTGCCCGACGGCAGTTTAAGTTGCAGCATCTTACAGGCCAAAGAAGGAGAAAAGATTGAAGTTGGCATCAACAAAGCCGAGTCAAGCTGGAGCGACTGGTGTATTGAATTGCACACCGACACTAACGATTTGGCCAAGCCAACGCCAGCGTGAGTGTTGCTGTTTTGTTTGCAGATATGATTGGGCGACCAGTTGCCCGATCGTTGCCCGATTTTTTTTTCACATTTATTCTCCGTGCCTGAGGGCCCAATCAGCAACGCCCGCGGATTGAATCCGTTCGAGACACTGTATTTGTAGACTGTGCACCGTCAAGAAAGACGTTATTGAAAAAGACGTGGATTGGAATAAGAAGTACGAATCGACCGGAAACCGCATGTTGATTGTGTTCCGACATATGTTCAGTGGTCGGGTTCAGCCGAAACTTGTGTTTTCGCACGCAGCCGTTTCAACCGATGTTTGCCCGACCCCGTGACTTAAACTGGGCAAAACCTAAATCCACTTAACCAACTATGTACTGTACATGTACACAAGATTTAAATCCGCATATTTTACACAATGATCAATAATACATTCTGATAATATGGGTACACTACATATATATTACGTAAACATTCGTCCTTAGTTTCGTGCCACTATATTTCTCTTCAGAAACACGATGTATTTCCGTGCAGTTCTTTTTTTTTCGTTCCTGCAATAAGATAAATTTTAAAGTTGAAAAAGAAGTTTGAAGTTGATTGCCAAGCACAAACAAGCATGACGAAGTCTATGATTGTATCATTAACCGGGCGATCCCATTTGCCTGTCTCGTTCGAATACTTGTCCGAATCTGAATCCTGGCTAATTAAGGTCCGCATCAGCCTAATCGACTCACCGGGCCGGACGAGAAGTAAAGGCCCGGCCGCAACGGCCACGTGTCTTAATTCTCATTTCAGTGTTTTTCCCACCATGTCTTTCTTCGCACTGCACGTCGCTGTCTGGTTTTTTGTGTGGATTAGGTCGAATTTTACTGACAGCGACAAAACATGTGACCGTTAAATTCAATTGTATTTTGTAGGCCACTTTGGGCGCACGCCCACACAGAACCCCAGACCATTGATTATTGACATCACCTTTAAAACCCATGCGAACTCAGATGAAACATGCTCTCTGGGTGGTTTATTGTTCGTGGACATCAACTGTGACTGGCGATTCTGGCTCCAACTTCGACTGAAAATCGACGGACAAATAATTGTTACTTACATACATACACTACGTCAATTTGTCGAAACTGACACCGCTGATATAGTTGAACAAGACTAGCACCGGTTTTTAATCACACATGAATAAAAGAAAAACAAAAGCATCACAGACACTCCGAATACGAAGCAACGAATAAGGAAAAGAACTCAGGAAACGAAAACTTTGTAACTTTTGATATAATGGTGCGCTGCGCCGACTGCGTCAATACACCGGACAGGCATTGACAGACATTGACACAGCAGATGTCTTCATGTGAGTCTGTAATGTCAGTTTGTTGTGTCAGTCTGTGCTCGCAGTAGCTAAAGGATTTCAGCGTCTAAACATAGGAAAAACAGACTGATATGAGCAGAAATTATCATGTTAGTCTGTTTTGTTAGTCTGTTTTGTTAGTCTGTCGTTTTCTGTAACGTTACAGCATAGGAGAAAAAAAACAGACTGACATCGACAGACTAACATGAGCACGATCCTATCTTCAACACTGTGTTTTGTTTTGCAAAGAAAGTGGCTTCCAGCATGCGATCACAGCAAATCAGTTTGCACGCGGCAGTGTGTAAAAATGGAAAATACGCCTCGTGATGTTTCTGAACTGGTTGCAATTTGTGTCATTTACATAGGGAGCCATTAACTTGTTGCTTTGGGGTGCAATCACATTAAAACGTGTTGAATGCGTGAATTCAAATAGTTTTATTTATTGCATCACATTTTCTACACTATTTTTGCAATCACGGTGTCTGTTCACATAGGTATAATGAGAAAAACCAGCAAAAAGTGTTTATCATGTGACCGGCCGAGCTTTGAACCTCCGAGTGCGCAACGCGTGCGATCACAAAGCCAAGCCTTTGACCACTAGGGCATACAGGCGTCTGCTGACGGCTGCTTAATGCTTTATATAAACACAAGCAGTGCGCCCGAGTGCAGGGTTGGGCAAAAAAAAAAATTTTTTTTTTTTTAAAAAAAAATTTTTTTTTTTAAAAAAAAAAAGGTTTTTGAAAAATTTTTTTTTAAAAAAAAAAATTTTTTTTTTAAAAATTTTCGGGGGAACAAAATGTTCCAAAACGTCCAAAAATGGCCTTTTCGGGGGTAATTTTTTGTCATTTTTTCTCAAGGGTCGAAAAATTTTCTTCACAAAATCACCTTTGGGGCATGTATTTGGTACCTAAGATACCCCAAATGATGTTATTATACCTTCCCGTGATACACGGGACACAGTATGCAACGTACCTACATGGTTCTTCGATGTCATACCCCATCAGGTCGGTCATATACGACTGATTCAGCTACCCGACAAGTATTTCTGCAGCTTATATTCTCAATTCTGTGTGGTTTATGAGTGAATCTTGCTTATTCGGCCACAAACTGTTGTGTCCGATACCACAGAGCAGCAATCATAGGTCCATAACAAGCACAGACTGTTGGATCGCACCTAAATGACGTAAACACCCTTGATAAGTGATGCAAACCAAGTCACAAAAGTGACTTGTCAATTAAAGTTGCATTTTTTCGCGATTTTGCGCGTTTTTTGGGCAAATTTGGTAAAATTTCCCCGTATCTCAGACTTTTTAAAAAAAAAATTTTTTTTTAAAAAAAAATTTTTTTTTTAAAAAAAAAAATTGTTTAAAAAAAAAATTTTTTTTTCCAACCCTGCCCGAGTGTGTGTGTGTCGCTGCTGTGCTGCAGCAGTGTGTTGTGTCCACACAAGTTGTGTGTGTGTGTGTGTCGGTGTGCTGTGTGTGTGTGTGTGTGTGTGTGTGTGTGTGTGTGTGTGTGTGTGTGTGTGTGTGTGTGTGTGTGTGTGTGTGTGTGTTTTTGTGTTTGTGTGTTTTTGTTTTTATTTTTTTTTTTGTTTTATTTTTTTTTTGTTTGTTTTTTTGTGTGTGTGTGTGTGTGTGTGTGTGTGTGTGTGTGTGTGTGTGTGTGTGTGTGTGTGTGTGTGTGTGTGTGTGTGTGTGTGTGTGTGTGTGTGTGTGTGTGTGTGTGTGTGTGTGTGTTTTTTTTTTTTTTTTTTTGTTTGTTTTTTTTTTTTTTTTTGTTTTTTTGTTTTTGTGTGTGTGTGTGTGTGTGTGTGTGTGTGTGTGTGTGTTTTTGTGTGTGTGTGTGTGCTGCGCTGACTTTAAATCTGCAAGGTGGCTGCTGGGAAACAGCTTGGGACGGATTGGATCTCAAATCAACATTTTCGCTCTATTATTTTGCTGATGTCGCAGAGAACGTTTTTGCACAAAAACACAGGAGTTACTCAAAGCAGTGCCACGACCACTGTCGACGCAGTCAGATCGTGTTTTCAGCTTTGTTCTGCGTTACCTGCTGCTTTCCCCCAAAATGGGTGATAACAGTGAATAAAGCTTATCGTTTCGTTGTGCCTAAGGCAAAGCCCAGGCGTTTCGTTGTGCCCAAGGCAAAGCCTAAAAACTAAGTAGGATATGGGCCATAAATTGAGGGGGTCCACAAATTTCACTGCCAAAACAGCGCCAGATCGAGACAGAATTCGTTTCGTGTGCCTAAGGCAAAGCCTAAAAATAAGTAGGATATGGACAATAAATTGAGGGGGTCCATAAAATTTTACTGCCAAAACAGCAGTACAAAGAGGCACAATAAGTTTCGTGTGACTAAGGCCAAGACTAAAAAATAAGTAGGATATGGACTGTAAATTGGGGGATCCCACAAATTTCACTGCCAAACCAGCGCCAAATAGAGCCAGAGAATTCGGTTCGTAAGCCTAACGCAAAGCCTAAAAAATAAGTAGGATATGGACAGTAAATTGCTGGGGCATCCACAAATTTCACTGCCAAAACAGCGCCAGATCCAGGCGCAATTCGTGTCCGCCAAACACACAATACATTCAGCGGGTAAGCAAAAGTTTCACAGGTAAGAAACACAAATAGCGAAACATTATAGTGCGCATTTTCCATTTTTACTCACTCTAAGTGAAAATGATTTAGTTATAGGATGATGGAAAAATTTATTTAGAATAGATAATGAAAGATTTTAATTAACGAACACACACACACACACGCGCGCGCGCGCGCGCGCGCGCGCGCGCGCGCGCGCGCGCAGCGCGCGCGCGCGCGCGCGCGGCGGCGGCGCGTGCTGCGGCTGCGCGTGCGTATGGAGCGCGAGCGCGGCGCGCGCGTGCAGGTGGGGAAAAAAAAATTTTTTTTTTTAAAAAAAAAATTTTTTTTTTAAAAAAAAAAGTTTTTTTTTTAAAAAAAAGATTTTTTTTAAAAATTTTGGGAAAATTTAAAAAAAGTTTGGGGATTTTTTATTTTTTCTAAGGAAAAATTTTCTAAAAAATTGTGATTGAAGCAAATGTATATCTCATAAGAATAATGTTTCATAAGGAATGTGATATAAGATTTTGTATATTCTAATTTTGTGGTTATGAGGAATTTTTATGAAAATTTGTTCATAAGGAGAAAAGCAAAAAGAGTTGGCGTAAATGGAAACTAAAGGTGAGAAAAGGTGTGGAGATTTTTTTTAATTAATTCATTATTTAAAAAAAAATTTTTTTTTAAAAAAAAAATTTTTTTTTAAAAAAAAAATAAAAAAAAAAAATTTTTTTTCAACTGAGTGTGTGTGTGTGTCGCTGCTGTGCTGCAGGCAGTGTGTTTGTGTCCAAAAGTTGTGTGTGTGTGTGTGTGTGTGTGTGTGTGTGTGTGTGTGTGTGTGTGTGTGTGTGTGTGTGTGTGTGTGTGTGTGTGTGTGTGTGTGTGTGTGTGTGTGTGTGTGTGTGTGTGTGTGTGTGTGCGCGTGTTGTGCACGTCAATTTATCTTCACTCCATATTGAAACAAACAGCCTATCGTCGCGCGACGCAATTTCAGTCACGGCGCAAATCAACGCCGGAAACACAGAACAACCACGTCAATCATAACACGATCCAAACTAAAAAACTACCCCCAAACAACGCGTGAAGTACCCACCTTAACACGGTTTCGTTGTTAAGAAAATGGCTTTCATTATGCGATTTGAAAGTAAATTGGTTCCAGCATCCGATAACGGCAAATCATTTTGCACGTAGCAGTGTGTAAAAATGGAAAATGCGCACTATAATGTTTCGCTATTTGTGTTTCTTACCTGTGAAACTTTTGCTTACCCGCTGAATGTATTGTGTGTTTGGCGGACACGAATTGCGCCTGGATCTGGCGCTGTTTTGGCAGTGAAATTTGTGGATGCCCCAGCAATTTACTGTCCATATCCTACTTATTTTTTAGGCTTTGCGTTAGGCTTACGAACCGAATTCTGGCTCTATTTGGCGCTGGTTTGGCAGTGAAATTTGTGGATCCCCGCAATTTACAGTCCATATCCTACTTATTTTTTAGGCTTTGCCTTAGGCACACGAAACGAATTCTGCCTCGATCTACTGCTGTTTTGGCAGTAAAATTTTATGGACCCCCTCAATTTATTGTCCATATCCTACTTATTTTTAGGCTTTGCCTTAGGCACACGAAACGAATTCTGTCTCGATCTGGCGCTGTTTTGGCAGTGAAATTTGTGGACCCCCTCAATTTATGGCCCATATCCTACTTAGTTTTTAGGCTTTGCCTTGGGCACAACGAAACGCCTGGGCTTTGCCTTAGGCACAACGAAACGATAAGCTTTATTCACTGTTATCACCCATTTTGGGGGAAAGCAGCAGGTAACGCAGAACAAAGCTGAAAACACGATCTGACTGCGTCGACAGTGGTCGTGGCACTGCTTTGAGTAACTCCTGTGTTTTTGTGCAAAAACGTTCTCTGCGACATCAGCAAAATAATAGAGCGAAAATGTTGATTTGAGATCCAATCCTTCCCAAGCTGTTTCCCAGCAGCCACCTTGCAGATTTAAAGTCAGCGCAGCACACACACACACCCACACACACACACACACACACACACACACACACACACACACACACACACACACACACACACACACACACACACACACACACACACACACACACACACACTCACACACACACACACACACACACACACACACACACACACACACACACACACACACACACACACACACACACACACACACACACACACACACACACACACACACACACACACACACACACACACACACACACACACACACACACACACACACACACACACACACACACACACACACACACACACACACACACACACACACACACACACACACACACACACACAACTTGTGTGGACACAACACACTGCTGCAGCACAGCAGCGACACACACACACTCGGGCAGGGTTGGAAAAAAAAATTTTTTTTTTAAACAAGTTTTTTTTTTTAAAAAAAAAATTTTTTTTTTAAAAAAAAAATTTTTTTTTTAAAAAGTCTGAGATACGGGGAAATTTTACCAAATTTGCCCAAAAAACGCGCAAAATCGCGAAAAAATGCAACTTTAATTGACAAGTCACTTTTGTGACTTGGTTTGCATCACTTATCAAGGGTGTTTACGTCATTTAGGTGCGATCCAACAGTCTGTGCTTGTTATGGACCTATGATTGCTGCTCTGTGGTATCGGACACAACAGTTTGTGGCCGAATAAGCAAGATTCACTCATAAACCACACAGAATTGAGAATATAAGCCGCAGAAATACTTGTCGGGTAGCTGAATCAGTCGTATATGACCGACCTGATGGGGTATGACATCGAAGAACCATGTAGGTACGTTGCATACTGTGTCCCGTGTATCACGGGAAGGTATAATAACATCATTTGGGGTATCTTAGGTACCAAATACATGCCCCAAAGGTGATTTTGTGAAGAAAATTTTTCGACCCTTGAGAAAAAATGACAAAAAATTACCCCCGAAAAGGCCATTTTTGGACGTTTTGGAACATTTTGTTCCCCCGAAAATTTTAAAAAAAAAAATTTTTTTTTTAAAAAAAAAAATTTTTCAAAAACCTTTTTTTTTAAAAAAAAAATTTTTTTTTAAAAAAAAAAAAATTTTTTTTTTTGCCCAACCCTGCACTCGGGCGCACTGCTTGTGTTTATATAAAGCATTAAGCAGCCGTCAGCAGACGCCTGTATGCCCTAGTGGTCAAAGGCTTGGCTTTGTGATCGCACGCGTTGCGCACTCGGAGGTTCAAAGCTCGGCCGGTCACATGATAAACACTTTTTGCTGGTTTTTCTCATTATACCTATGTGAACAGACACCGTGATTGCAAAAATAGTGTAGAAAATGTGATGCAATAAATAAAACTATTTGAATTCACGCATTCAACACGTTTTAATGTGATTGCACCCCAAAGCAACAAGTTAATGGCTCCCTATGTAAATGACACAAATTGCAACCAGTTCAGAAACATCACGAGGCGTATTTTCCATTTTTACACACTGCCGCGTGCAAACTGATTTGCTGTGATCGCATGCTGGAAGCCACTTTCTTTGCAAAACAAAACACAGTGTTGAAGATAGGATCGTGCTCATGTTAGTCTGTCGATGTCAGTCTGTTTTTTTTCTCCTATGCTGTAACGTTACAGAAAACGACAGACTAACAAAACAGACTAACAAAACAGACTAACATGATAATTTCTGCTCATATCAGTCTGTTTTTCCTATGTTTAGACGCTGAAATCCTTTAGCTACTGCGAGCACAGACTGACACAACAAACTGACATTACAGACTCACATGAAGACATCTGCTGTGTCAATGTCTGTCAATGCCTGTCCGGTGTATTGACGCAGTCGGCGCAGCGCACCATTATATCAAAAGTTACAAAGTTTTCGTTTCCTGAGTTCTTTTCCTTATTCGTTGCTTCGTATTCGGAGTGTCTGTGATGCTTTTGTTTTTCTTTTATTCATGTGTGATTAAAAACCGGTGCTAGTCTTGTTCAACTATATCAGCGGTGTCAGTTTCGACAAATTGACGTAGTGTATGTATGTAAGTAACAATTATTTGTCCGTCGATTTTCAGTCGAAGTTGGAGCCAGAATCGCCAGTCACAGTTGATGTCCACGAACAATAAACCACCCAGAGAGCATGTTTCATCTGAGTTCGCATGGGTTTTAAAGGTGATGTCAATAATCAATGGTCTGGGGTTCTGTGTGGGCGTGCGCCCAAAGTGGCCTACAAAATACAATTGAATTTAACGGTCACATGTTTTGTCGCTGTCAGTAAAATTCGACCTAATCCACACAAAAAACCAGACAGCGACGTGCAGTGCGAAGAAAGACATGGTGGGAAAAACACTGAAATGAGAATTAAGACACGTGGCCGTTGCGGCCGGGCCTTTACTTCTCGTCCGGCCCGGTGAGTCGATTAGGCTGATGCGGACCTTAATTAGCCAGGATTCAGATTCGGACAAGTATTCGAACGAGACAGGCAAATGGGATCGCCCGGTTAATGATACAAGCATAGACTTCGTCATGCTTGTTTGTGCTTGGCAATCAACTTCAAACTTCTTTTTCAACTTTAAATTTATCTTATTGCAGGAACGAAAAAAGAACTGCACGGAAATACATCGTGTTTCTGAAGAGAAATATAGTGGCACGAAACTAAGGACGAATGTTTACGTAATATATATGTAGTGTACCCATATTATCAGAATGTATAATTGATCATTGTGTAAAATATGCGGATTTAAATCTTGTGTACATGTACAGTACATAGTTGGTTAAGTGGATTTAGGTTTTGCCCAGTTTAAGTCACGGGGTCGGGCGAACATCGGTTGAAACGGCTGCGTGCGAAAACACAAGTTTCGGCTGAACCCGACCACTGAACATATGTCGGAACACAATCAACATGCGGTTTCCGGTCGATTCGTACTTCTTATTCCAATCGACGTCTTTTTCAATAACGTCTTTCTTGACGGTGCACAGTCTACAAATACAGTGTCTCGAACGGATTCAATCCGCGGGCGTTGCTGATTGGGCGCTCAGGCACGGAGAATAAATGTGAAAAAAATCGGGCAACGATTGGGCAACTGGTCGCCCAATCATATCTGCAAACAAAACAGCAACACTCACGCTGGCGTTGGCTTGGCCAAATCGTTAGTGTCGGTGTGCAATTCAATACACCAGTCGCTCCAGCTTGACTCGGCTTTGTTGATGCCAACTTCAATCTTTTCTCCTTCTTTGGCCTGTAAGATGCCGCAACTTGAACTGCCGTCGGGCAGATGTTTGGGCAAGAGGTTACAGACAAATAAAAAACGCTTAAAAATTTTCAAAGTTCTGCATTCGCATATTCTTACATTTACGGTCGGGCTTTACATACCTGGAGTACAATGATCATGGTGTCCCCGTCTCGTCTGTCATTTCTCGTGGCAATCACTTCCATTTTCTGTTCTTCCGCTTGTGGTTCGATAAACTTCATGTTTCGCTTGATATCTGAGTCAATATGTGGGTACACTGTTTGGGCGAAGGTGATGGGAAAGGGAGAAAAGTTTTGAAAACATCCGAGTTCATCGATTTCAACTCAGATAAGCGAGGTACATTTTTATGTTATTATTGTATGAGCATTCAAAACCCTCATGAATCTATCTATGTACTGAGTGCAGTAACGTTGGTCTGCTTCGCCCTGCTTTCGCAGACAGACGCCAATGCTCGTCAGTGCGAACGCCTCTGCCAAATTTGCCTCCAAAAAAGCCCCACCAACAGATCTTTATGTTGGGCTGTAACATCACCGCGTGCAAAAAGTCATAAACAGAGTTTAGTCACATCTGTGCATAGCGAGGGCAGAGAGCCACTACAAGCAGGGCACATAGTGAAGTCACAATGTACTGAGTATCTCTATGCATACTCATACCATCAGCTCAGGTCACTTCGTTATTGGCCGACTCCACGTTTTAATGAAAGAGACTGAGTTTCTGAAAAAAATTAGAAAAAGAAATTGAGTTTCCGAAAAAAATTATTTTTGCTCCATTAAGAAGAAGCGAACAAACCAGCCAGCAGCAACACAAAGTGACATGAGCCGGTGGACGAACTATAACTTGAACCCTCACAAAGGGTAAGCTATGTTGTATAAACTCGCCTTGCTGTGCATTCTTGCAGTTGCCATTTCCCATGCCATCGGGGCAAATGCACTGGTCGCAGTTGTTAGGATTTTGATATCCGACGCCGCAGTCCAACACTTTATCGCCACACTTATCTGATAGATAACAAAACTATGTGGTATAATGGATACGACTTCAGCAACATCCTAGAGATAGAACTATTTCGTCGGTCAATTTTACCTGAGCAGTAGAAGTCATTCACGTCTCTCCAGTCATTGAAGCTCATGCTGTAGCTTTGACCCAAATTTGGAATGAAATCTTCATTTCGTGGCTTGCGAAGACCGGCGGCCTGCAACAAGTCCAATGGCCACTGCCTGTTTTAGCAAAAAAACGGAGCCAATTTTTAAGTGAGCAAAATCCAAAAACGGTTTGAGGGCAAGGGCGGATCCAGGGGGTCCACAGGGGCCATGCCGCCCCCCTTTAGCCCTTTTGGCCCCCAAGGGGGCCCACGTTTCGGAAGGAAGAAGGAAAAAGAACCCCTAAATCGCAGGATTTTCACTCCAATGCACTTCAAAAGTGCAAAAATCGCTAGCTTAGCTCGTCGGATACACCCATTTTCAGTAAAATTTGGCTTTCGCGCGCCAAAAAAGTGCCAAAATTTCTCGCGCTGCGCGCGCATTGTCACATTTTGTATGATATTTGGTGTAAAAAGCGCGAAATTATAAACAAGCACTAGATAAAAATGAGCTTTTGGATTTGGCCCCTCCCTTAGCCAAAAGCTGGATCCGCCACTGTTTGAGGCAGATAACAAGATAAGAAACTAACGGTAGTGTTCATGTCGTAGTGCAAGACTGATGAGTAATCGTAAGGCGTGTGCACTTCGCTGCATTCTACCTCATATCCACTGGGATTTTTACTACACTTCTGGTTGTACCATGTACTGGAATAAAGAGTTGTGATCGTCATCATATTGGATGGAACACGTACAGCATGCACTGTATCAGTGTATACTTCGTCCATCAGATGCCATGTCACTTTGTAATGCTGCTGGCCTACTTGTTCCCTTCCTCCACGTTCTAATGGAAGAGAAATAGTTTTTTTTCGGAAAAAAATAATTTTTTTTTTTAATTCAATTTAATTTTTAATTTTATGGAATTCA
>JASAMV010006578.1:0-39931 GCA_030248065.1 Rhynchonema sp. JSB1_4
AGGGGGCCTTTCGCATTTCAAACCCCCTTCAAACTTCGCATGTGTTTAGACAGCGGTCAAGGTGTCATAAAAGTCAAACACACCGGAGGTCTAACGTTCAGCATGCGGCCAGGAGATGCCCTTCAAGAGGAACATCCGGGAACAAAATCAAATGTGGACCAGCCCAATTTCTACCTGCGCATTCAGGCAACTCGCCTGATGACAAGGGCGGTCAAGGCGCAGAATGTTTCGCACGATATTTCCCCCTGCCTCACTATCGAATTTCGCTTTTCTTTTTATTTCGAATTGCAACGAATTGTTCATGCGTGGCTGCTAAATGTTTCAAGGTCTGCTTGTCGCGCTGGAACAATTCGTTGAAATTCCAAATATAAAGAAAAGCGAAATTCCATAGTTAGTGGTGTTGCACGTTCCATGCGAAACATTCATTCGCCTTGACACCTTTTTGATCAAGCAGTTTGCCTGAATGCGCAGGTATAAATTGGGCTGGTCCGCGGCACACTTTGTTCCCGGATGTTCCTCTTGAAGTGCATCTCCTGGTCGCATGCTGCAGATGGGTTCTTGGTGCGTGAGAGTTTAATAACGCCATGAACAATATTCATATGCGTGCAAAGTTTGAAGGCGGTTTGAAATGCGAAAGGCCCCCTTTAATGGGTGATATTTTCGAAGCGGTGTAAAGGTCAGTTGGGTGTAAAGGTCGGTGGAAAGCTCGGTCGACAGCTCAGTGTGATAGACCTCGGTGTAAACTTGGAACATTCCACGTTAATAACAGGCAATGTTTCACGTTTACACCGAGCTGCGCCGACCGAGCTCTCGACCGAACTTTACACCGACCTTCACGCCCAACTGACCTTTACACCGTTTCAAAAATTCCACCCAATGACTTGTCATGATAAAAGAAAACAAGTTCGAAATCAAACATTTCCAGATCATCAAACTTCGATCCGAAGCCGAGGGCGTCGGTTTGGACGATACAGCGATGGAGAGACTATCTGCGATCGGCACTGAATGCTCGCTGAGGTTGGCTTATGGGGAAAGTCGATTGAAAATAGGTTCTGGCTGTATTCTAAGCACCTGAAACATCGCCTAGCAGCGAGAGTGCGACAGTTTTCTAACACACATGCTCCCGTACTTTCTGCTTATTCCACATGGGTGTTGTCTGTGGAAATCATTTTTGTCGCACGTGACCCTGTTTTTGCCGGGCAATTTGGATGCCTCTGCCAGTTCGTTTCATCACAGATACGCCGTTCAACTGTTGACACCATGCAAGCTGCTAGCGTCGGTGCAGGGTCGTGACACGGTCACTCTGAGCGATGTGAATGATTGCAAACAGATGTATTTGGATACGAAGGGATCGCAGAGGGTGATCGGCTGATGTTTCACAAAACGTGAAGTTGGATTTTGTGCATGGTGCAGGACAGCGACATAACAGAGTAGCACAGCACTCAATATTTCAGTGGAAAATCTCTGGTTTTTCTCGATTCTAGTTGTGTTTTTCTTGTCGTTGTTATTCTTTTTCGTTGTTGTTCATTATTCATACGAGTGACATGTATAGTACCCAGTGAATGCGGTGTGTTTCGATTGTTTGTTTATCAAAGTTGTTTTGTTGATCATTCTGCATAAATACTGAAACACCAATGATATATAATGAGTTATCTTTGGTGTGAATAGTGGTTTGATCAGCCATAGTCACGCAGGGACTACTATTCAAATCCAATCATTGTTCGTAACGATTTGTTGTCAAATATTGTTGCCGCATTTCAGCTATATATTGCTTAAATTTCTATTCAACCCTTTATAATTAATAGCGCGATGCCGGTTTTGGGTCAACTTGATTTGGACGGAGCTGGCGATGGACCGGAACGGATTTTAAAAAAAACGTTTTTTTAAAACGCCCAGATGACCAAAACATGCAAAATTGGAGCCCACAAGGCCCAAACCCACTGTGTGACCAAAATATGCCCCCAAAAATTGAAAAAACGCTCATGTTGGGAAGAAAACGGGGTTAAATGAAGTAACTCTAATGTGTTCTGGCGCAAAATAAACGGGTTTCAACCTTTTTCTAGCGAGTTGTTAAGATCCCATATCAGACCCGCATCATGGGACCAACTTTGGCCGGGGTCATCACCGTAAGTCAAACTCCGTATATCGACGTATCTCGACAAAGTAAAAACTGGTCGAAAATTTTTTGAAAAAAATGGGACAAAAAAATTGATTTTCCTTGATAATCAGGGTACTTTCCCTGAAAAAAATCAGGGAAAATCAAGGAAATTCAGGATTTAAAAAAACGAAAAACGACCCAGGCGTTTTTTTTGAAAAAAACGTCGTTTTTTTAAGAAAAAACGCCGTCGTTTTTTTTGCCCAACCCTGGGTGAGATATACTGTATGCGCGTAAAAAGAGATCGTTTCAAGAGCAGCGATCACTACTGTATAAGATTTTGTGTGTTGTGTTGAGAATATAATCATCTTCTTTTGAATTGATCGTCAACAAAAATATTCGATCACTGCACCTATAACCAAACGATCACCACAAGGGAAGCTGCTATAACGCTGGAATTTCATTTTGTATCGCTCTTTTGGGTATCATCATTGAAATAAAGCCATTTAAATATGAATTATGTACATTGCAGATATACTGATGCCATATTTGTACAAGCTACAATAATTCTCGGATAAATGTTTGTTCAGAAATTCTCGAAAAGTTTGTACCTAAGTGCACCAACAGATGAACTTTTGCACAAGTTACACGTTAAAATTTAATTCAGGAAAACGGAAGTGACACATAAAGATGTATAACAACTTCACTCTGGCGAGAGTAAAGAAGAAACGTAGAAACGAAGATGGTGTCCTTTTGATACTTTTGTCATCATTTCACTTGCTATCGGTTCACTGGCCTAAAGTAGGCCGTGATGGGACGAATGCGATCCGGCTGAAATCAGGATAGTACAATTTGAGCCAGGTATTGATACGTATTACTGTATGTACCTATGTGTCTGCCTAGAAATGTGTCCATAAATGTGTCAAAAGATGATTTGAAACATCACTCACCACTTTAATCAGAATTTTCTTGCTGCCGTGACCGCGTTGTTTGGTTGTTGTGATTTTTGGTCGCTGCAGCACAACCACGCATTCCCGATTCGCCACACTCTTGCTTGGAGATTCAGGCACCACTTTGGTTGGAGTGGGGGACTTTTTTCGTGGCGATTTTTGTTGCTTCGGTGATGTTTCACTGACGGGAATGGCCTCACAGCCACTGCTGCTACTGGGTTCGGGTGTTGGTTGGGGCTGAAGTAATAACGTTCAATCGAATAATGTGCTGCTGTTAATCGTTTCTGCAAACTGTCACTGACTCGTGGTGCACCAGAGCATCGTCAGTGCGAATAAACCACGAAGTACTAACCGCATCCACCACTTTTGCAGTGCAGATCGCATACGATTGACAGTGTCGTGCAATCGCCGTCAATTTGGCCTCTTTCTCAAAGTCTTGCATCATCGAACCCTGAAACGAGCATACATACATACATAAGTCGTGAATGAAAGGCAGTTTTACAACCTCATTTTCTGGTGTATACACGACACGAACATTTATTGCGCGACTCAGCATAATGCGGCGGCAACCAGTTAAAATCATGTTGCTAATAAAATACCTACCTCAACTTTGCCCGCATGCTCATGTCGGTTCAAACAATGCTGGACCAACACCTGGTATCGCGTAAATCTCATACCACAGTCGCATTTGTATGATCTGAAATACTGAATATTCATGCAATCACCTATGTACAGTATCTTGGTTAACGATCACAAAAATCAGAAGTTTCGATTGCTGTTCGATTTCTATTTCTGAACAGCTGACACATCAAATGAGAGCGCGGACGACCCTAGATCATTGCTGTGACTCTTGTTATCATGCCCATCGGCAGATGACAAGACATACAATATGATATAAATACCAAACTCGTCTGTATGTCCACTTTCACACTTTTTCAGAAATGCGAAACCCCGAAAACCGTGAACCCAAACCTGTAGTCAACATGGTCAACAGCACAATGATCATAAATACAAGTGGAATCAGCCTTCAGTCTCACGCCACAACTCGATTCCGGGCACAGAAACGTGGTCGGGTCATCGGAGTTTGACAGAATGGTCATTTTCTTCGATCGGCGATGGGGTTTCGGTCTCAACCGTTTGAATTTTCGGGGCGTTCTCTGTCTGACGTTTGGGTTTGGCGCCATTTTTATCGCTCACGCTCGCTGCTTGAGTATTCAATCACAGACAACACACTGAGAATCGGGATAAGAGATGAGAACTGAGCAAATAAATCGCACACACCAGAAAGATGTGTTATTTCACATTACGTGCTCAGTGTTCTGTTCACACAGACATCACATCCTGGATGGGTTTATTGATTGAATCGAACACACAAAATTCAATACTGAGCGCACACGACGTAATCTTTGTGTTGAATTCGCATCTCCGCGTCGCGGATGGAAAATTTATGTACCTGCACTGCACCACTTATTGCGATCGCGGTTACAGCGTGAACGCTTTGAAACGAAACATCACCCAATCAGGGTCTCAAATTCAGGGAAAACAGAATATGTTGCAAGAGTGGTTGTCTGATGTTTCACTCCATAGCATAAAAACCAAAAGGTCTACCTGATTAAAAGAAAAACAAAAACAGCACCGCGACCACACAAAGCTTTTTGTTTCCGAACAAGACTGCGTAAAATCCACACGCGAGCAACAAACACCCAACACATCCCCAGTGTTGAATAGGGGCCCAAATGTCAGTCAGTGAACGCAAAACAAGTGCATTATGTGGCACTGGCAGTGCATGGGTGCACCACATACAATTATGCACTGACAAGGGAACATAGGACAAAAATTTATTTTCGGCGCGACCTGCAGCATGTAGTATAAAGTTTTTTTGTGAAACCTAAGAAAATAGGTTGGTTGACTGATGATATCTGACAGCCACAACAGTGCTCATCTCCTTGCTGGTAATTTTTTGTCTCATATATTTTATCCTTGTTCAAAAATTGTCTGGTTGTCTCTATTTTTGGCGCTGTTTTCTTACAGCCCAATGGGGTGCAGTGCGCAATCCATTTACGTACTGCTGTTGCTGGTATTCTGAGAACGAAAATTTGCATGGGCGCCTTTTTTGATACACTTGCATTTCAGCTCTTCTCGGTTGGGTAAGGTTCGGGTCTCTCTCTTGCACTCAAAAGAAGCAAAGACCTGGACATCGCAGTATACCGTTGTGATGCCCGATGCCTTGAATGCCCATTGAAAGGTCACTTGTGGAGATGTGCACAAATCTTGATGTGCACAAAGCTTGATCATGTTCTCGTCAAATAAACTGGAAACAAGCGCTTGATGTTTCATCGACAACATACGGCAGTGTTTCACGTGCGATCGGTTTGCGAACGATGTGTCATTTTGCATCGGCGCGCGCCACTGTGAAGCTGATGATCCCCCTTCCCTAAACTGTTTAAATGAGAGACTGACTGATGTTTCACGCTTGATCACCAGACACTATACACCCAATCCCAAACCATCCCCAAGTCACGTCTCCAACGCCCCGCCTTCGTTCCGTGCATTAGCGTAACACAAATCTCAACTCAAGTGAACTCAATTCTTTTTCGAATTAAAGAGAAACGGCAAGAAATTGCGACGTTGACCTTCAAAGTTTTGCAGGTGCCCTTCAAATCGGCAACAGATGAACTGAATGTCATACAAATTACCACACCGACTCAGAATTATGAACGAAAACTTAGACGTCGACTTTCCCTTAAAACGGAAATGATATAGTTTTTTGACCCAGGGCCACACAGCAATATAATATATGCAAGAAGTTATTATGTTTTTATTCATTTTCACAAGTTGACATTATCATTCATTCTGCGCATATGAAGCGCATCAGTAATACATAGTTGTAATAAAACCAGAAATTACTGTGTTTTCACACTCTTCGTAATAATCAGGAAAACAAAACCGCGCTGAACTGTATCACGCTGATATTTATTTCCCGTGGACTTGCACGATAAACACATAAGCATTTTTAAAACATGGTGCTAGCAGGGTTGGGTAAAAAAAAAGTAAAATTTTTTTTGTAAAAAAAAATTTTTTTCAAAAAAAGCTCGCCACGTTTTCGGTTTTTAAAAATTAGAAAAGTAAGTTCACTTTTTTTATTATTTCACAACTTTTTTTTATTCTTTTCCCCCTTTTTGTGGTAAAAATGCATGTTTTTATGCGTGTTTCTGCTTGTTTTTTTGTCAAAAAATCGCCTGCGGCGCTTGTATTTCGCATCGGTACAGTGTCATTACAACGTTAGACAGTCCGTGGCTCTACTAAACAACCTAAGCAGCCGTCATTATGTGTGCATTCAGTTATTCCAGGAAGTAAAATCTGCTTGAAAGTCCAAAATTATCGTTCCAACACCGCGGGTTATGCAGCTGTTTTCATGTAACTTTTGCTTAAAAAATGTGCCAATCATTTACCTTTCCCGTGACTTCACTTTCCCTTCACTTTTTATACTACAATCTACAGATGTTGGTACATGGTGGACAGGCTATCCCCAACGCGAATTGTCACGTTATCTGGCTCATTGTAAAAAAAATCTTACCTCGCTACTGCCCGTTTGTGAACACAACTGGTCGGTGTCAACTGTTCCTACATTCTCAAGTGCAATCAAATAGACTTACAAAAATTTTCGACAATTTTTCACGGTGAGAACGGAAATTTTTGTGGTCCGGAATAAAAAAAAGTAAATCTTAAAAAAAATTTTAAAAAATTCAAACAAGTTAAAAAAAAGTTCGATAATAAAAAAATTTTTTAATCCAACCCTGGGTGCTAGCAAAAATATAAATGGTAACGACAGATGAATGAACTGTAATAGTGCAGAAAAGTATAGTACAGTATACTGCTGCTCCCTCCAGTGTGTATCAATATTTGTCAAGGTTATGTATATTTAATAATACTGCTCATTTTTAATTGATCACTTTGTATAATAAATGCATTTTTGCGAATTATACTCGCCGCAGAACGTTCGATCATAAAAATTTCTTGCGCGAGAAAACGTTCGATTTGCTCCATGATGCCGCTCGTGCGTAAAAACAAACGAGTGGTCATCGTGTTTTGTTACCCTTTTTGATACCGTAACTACGTATAGATAATCGATTTCATTCAGTATCGGGCGTGTCCAAAAATTAATGTTTCTCGTTACAGACAGTGTGTGTGTGTGTTATCCGACACTCTTGCTGCATTGATTCCAATGTGGTCGTGTCTTTGAAGCAGGTTAATGAATTCTTACAGAAAGAAGAATAATTGCTTTCATGACTATGCGGCTGCCCATTTGCTTCACGCTTATTATCGCTGGTGGTAAGCTAAATTTTATTCACTGGGTGGAATTTTTGAAACGGTGTAAAGGTCAGTTGGGCGTAAGGTCGGTATAAAGTTCGGTCGAAAGCTCGATCGGCGTAGCTCGGTGTAAAAGTGAAAACATTGGCTGTTATTAACGTGGAATGTTTCAAGTTTACACCGAGGTCTATCACACTGAGCTTTCCACCGACCTTTACACCCGACTGACCTTTACACCGTTTCGAAAATATCACCCACTGGAATACAATTTTTGCTAAACTCAATCATTCAATTACGTTCCTTGTTTGATGAACAAACGCTGTATCGATCTGACTTGAAGCTGATGTTTCACTGCGATGTAAAGAAAACCAGTTACAAAACGAAGCGAATATATTTTCTTGACGTAACCTTGGTGTTGCTTTATCATTTCTAGTCACATCACAAGTGATCCGATTCTCACAACGTCAACAACGAATCATAGTCAACGCGCACAATCGGTACCGACGTAATGAGGGTGCTGCTAACATGCAGGAATTGGTGAGTTGGCTAGCTGATGTTTCATAAATTTTCCTTTTGGCCGACCCTGGTTCAAAGCACCAAATTCGTTAGTGTTTGCAGGTCTGGGATCCGAACCTGGCAGCAAAAGCAGCATCGTGGGCAAGTAAATGTGACGTGGCGCACAGTCCGTGTGAGTATTGGTGTTCGCACAATGATCACATAAGAATTCATCAAATCAATCCTGATTTTCACGTTCAGTCACTCTTAATCACTGCGCTATTTGTAATTCTCGCAAAACATTTTCAGCTGAAATTAATCTTGCAGAGCACCCACGTTGCTGCGGGTCTGAAACATTTAACTGACTGCATTCTTTCTGTATGATCGCGCAACGCAACGTCATTGCCCCGTCATTTTCCTGCTTCACGATTCAGGAAAAAAATTTGACCAATTCTTATAAAGTCATCGTGCGACCAATATCTACCAGTTGTATTCTCAATGCTTTCATCCATGGCATTTGGTACGCGTATTGCCGCCACAAAGTGCGGTGAAGATACTGACGAATTGTGGTGGGAACAACAGTTCGGCATTTTGAACCCATGGCAGTTCACGACTTGGTGACGTACCAATTCGGACTATAATTGGTTTTTAGATACACAACTTCAGCAATATTTCAGCCCGAGGCCGTACCGCACCCGGCTATGAATCAATCGGTGAGAATATGTGGTGGAGCAACGAAGCGCGCGTGCGCGACCTGAACAAAATCATCAGCGATTTCTACGCCGAGAAACCGTTCTATGATTTCAATAATCGACTTTGTCAGCCGGGACGGGTTTGCGGACATTACACGACGGTAAGAGTTGGACTGCGGCACGCTCTACAGCCATGTGCACTGAAGTTGTGAAACTGCGGTTCTGATTAAAAGTATATATAAAATAAATAAATAAATAATTGCAAACAAAGTTACAGCTTGTGTCGCACAACACGTGTGCAATTGGGTGTGCCGCGGCCAAATGTGCACACTTCAAACACGGTGGCATGATCACGCACGGACATGTAGTTGTCTGCAATTACGGACCAGAGTCGGTTATGGCTAAGTGTGGATTGTTACATTGTCAGACAGATCTCCATTTTTGTCTTTCTTCACAAATTCCCCCTTCTCAGAGGCAATCGTTTGGCCGAGTTTCTGTACAAACCGGGTGCGCCATGCTCCCGATGTCCAACCAGATGCCGAAATGGACTGTGTGGTTAGAATGGCTGTGTCTTTTATGAACAACAAGTTGATCTAAATTATTCTGAGTCATTTTTTCTGATTTGATAATGATGCATTTCGTTTCATCAAAAAACTGCAGGAGAACACATGCTGGTCACAGTATATGTAGACAGAAGATGAAACATTTTGCAGTGGGCGCATGCGCCGGTCGGTCATACGAGAGTGGCGCCGCAGTGTTTCCACACCTTTCGTTTCGACACGACACATCACCGATACAAGTGGTCAAAACGATAAGACGCCCACCACAAACCGTGTCGAAACCAAAATCGGGTTCGGTTGAGCATTTATACATGCAGTAGCTTTTTTTGAGATACGTTTTGGAGTTCAATCGTATTTGGAACGCTGACGTTGACCTTTTCGTTACCGGATTGTAGGACAGTTGTTTTGCTCTTCATGTTTGGCACAAAGGCTGTGCATCGGTGATATAATCTCAGACTCATTATACGTCGCAAACAGAAATTATTTGCGATTTGACTGAGCGTTGATAACAATGCGAAAAAGAACTTGTTTTGTTGAATATTCAAATGTTTCAGCATCTACACCCTGCACCGACAGCAACAATCGATGTTCGCTGTGGGCATTGTCCAACGAATGCACGCACAATCCGGTCTACATGCGCTCCTCATGTCGTAAAGCATGTGGTCTGTGCCCGAATTCAGCGCATTCGCCTTCGAGTTTCAGGGATCATCACGCCCAGTGCCAGACTTGGGCTCGATTGAATGAGTGCACCAAGAATGCTGCTTGGATGCTGCCCAACTGTCCGGCGTCGTGTTTTGGCGGATGATGTTTCACTGTCCTAACCTGATAGGGGTTTATCAGAGACCGCTCAAGTTGTACATAGTTGTGAAGGCACTATGTTATTGTTCGCTGAATAAAGTTGATGTTTGAAAATCTGCAATGAATTTAACTTACTTGTTTTTTTTTAAATTTAGAAATTGTTCACCGGGAAACTCAAATAAAATTTTACTTCAGACACAAAAAAAGATAAAAAACACACAAAACATAGAATCTCAAAGGAATTGGCCCTCATGCGGTAGGTACACACGGAGATCACCGAAAAGTCATGGAACACATATAGCAAGAACATCAAGAAATCTGATATATAAATTCTTTCTGCAATCCAAAAACAAAAACGTGTAAACGTAAAAACACATAGCAACAATGGAAAACAACAAAATCCCCAAAATCATTTTCGACAGCATCAAAGCACAATATCGCCCTGTTCCGGCACGATCACATCCTGTTTTTTAGCCGGTGAGTTCGGCAGCGAATTGTGCTCAAACGACTGCGGCGCTGATGTGCCGACGCCGCTGTCGGAACCGGAGGACAAATTGTTGTGCAACGCCGTTTTCAGCAAAATATCCCTTTGTGACGCGTCATTCGCATTTGAATTGCCGCCGCCTACACAGCCGGCATCCGTCTTGTTGGTATCGTCAAACGAGTCAGACGGCTGCAGGGTGCTGGTTGGGGGTGCGCCCCCTGCCGAATAAGGACATCCGTCCAGCATATAGCCCCTGCTGTCCTTTTTATTGGGTCGCGGACGCAACGGGGAGCGGTTGGTGCTGATTCCACCTGCAAACAGAGGGGTTCGTTGAGGAGCAGTGAACGGAATACAATGAAGTAATGTACGGAAGGAGCTCCAAAAACTCACCAGCAACCCCGGCCTGTTGTTCATCAGCGAACAGATTCTTCGCCGGAATACAGTAGAGATCGCAGCGTTTCGACGTCGAATATTTGTCGCGCGCCGATTTTGCCTGAAAATCAAGGCGATAAGACAACAAAACATGAAGAATAAGACAAATGTTTCGCGCACCGTTGGGAATCGATGTCCGAACATGAACGGACTCAGGCTTTGCGCGGCCGGACTCGGCGAGCCTGATTCTGATGACAGGGGCACCTTTTCGGATGAGAACACGATGTCTTGCTGAAATTTGGAACCAATTTTTTTCCGCTGCATTCTTTTCAAAATGTAAAAATTGGAAATCTTTCCATTTCCTCCCCACCTTGCTCGCCAACAGCTTCACGGCCGGCATGTAGACCGAACTGAGTAGATTGCCGTTGATCGCCAGTCGAACTTCGACCATGTCGTGTGCGAAACCGATCAGGAATGGAAAACGGTAAACTGAAAAGAGACATATTTTTTCCATTCTCCAAGTGTCGCATATTTATCGTCATATCACGATGCCGTTCAAAATTTTGATGCCCAAAACGACCCAATATGACTGACGAGTCTTACTGGTCAACCAACCGACTGCATCAATGTTCGACGTCCAGAACAACTCCTGCGTCTCGTTCACGTTTTGATCATCAGACAGGATCGTTATGGTCACATCTGAAAATGTTGTCTCGTTTTCTTGTCACAAATTTTTAATTTTTAAAAACTTTGATTCCGACTCACTGTCAAACGTGTACAGAATCTCCTCCGACGAGCCGTCAGCGATCGCTATCAGGTCACGGAATTTCGACTGAAACATTAGTATTATTTTTTATCTGCGGAATGTTTCTGGAAAAATGTTTCTGACTTTTGGCAAAATCGGCGTTTCAACGATGCGCACGGCGCCGGTGTTGAAGTCGGCCACATGCAGGCCGGACTTGGTGACGTACGCGGCACGCACTGAACCTTGGAATCCCATGTCGTACGCAGAAATGGTCGTCGGCTCTTCAGGAACCATGAGCTCCTGTAAGAATGTACTTAATGTTAATTTGACACTATTCGCGCTTTTTTGACAAAAAAACATTTGAATTTTAATTCTGCAAAATGTTTAAAGGGGGCCTTTCGCATTTCAAACCGCCTTCAAACTTTGCACGCATTTGAATATTGTTCAGGGCGTTATTAAACTCTCACGCACCGAGAACCCAATCTGCAGCATGCGACCAGGAGATGCACTTCAAGAGGAACATCCGGGAACAAAGTGCGCCGCGGACCAGCCCAATTCATACCTGCGCATTCAGGCAAACTGCTTGATCAAAAAGATGTCAAGGAGAATGAATGTTTCGCATGAAACGTGCAACACCACTAACTATGGAATTTCGCTTTTCTTTATATTTCGAATTTCAACGAATTGTTCCAGCGCGACAAGCAGCCCTTGAAACATTTAGCTGCCACGCATGAACAATTCGTTGCAATTCGAAATAAAAAGAAAAGCGAAATTCTATAGTGAGGCAGGGGCAAATATCGTGCGAAACATTCTGCGCCTTGACCGCCCTTGTCATCAGGCGAGTTGCCTTAATGCGCAGGTAGAAATTGGGCTGGTCCACATTTGATTTTGTTCGCGGATGTTCCTCTTGAAGGGCATCTCCTGGCCGCATGCTGAACGTTAGACCTCCGGTGTGTTTGACTTTTATGACGCATTGACCGCTGTCTAAACACATGCGAAGTTTGAAGGGGGTTTGAAATGCGAAAGGCCCCCTTTAACGAAAAACACCGACCGTGACGAAGCTGAAGTTCTTGGTGACATCGGTGCCCTCCTGTATCGGTCCCAACGGGCCGAATGCCCAACGCAGCAGCACCAGACGTTTATTGATGCACACGACCACGGACAGACGCAGACCGAACGGGTCCGTAGTCGAGTACAAATGACAACCTGCAATTAGCGCGCTGATGTTTCATGTTGTAATCTATGAAGCCATATTCTGTCACACCAACGGCTCATAGACTCATGTGTGTATGTTTGTGTGTACGTTCCATATCTTGCGGTACTTCGTTCGAATCCGCTGCGTACTGTACGTCAGGGTTGGAAAAAAAAATTTTGAACAAGTTTTTTTAAAAAAAATTAAAAACAATTTTTTTTAAACAAAGTCCCTGATTCTGGGAAATTTGACCAAATCTGCCTAAAAAACGCGTAGAAACGCGAAAAAATGAAACTTTAATTGACAAGACACTTTTGTGACTTGGTTTGCATCACTTATCAAGGGTGTTTACGTCATTTCGGTACGATCCAACAGTCTGTGCTTGATATGGACCGATGATTGCTGCTCTGTGGTATCGGACACAACAGTTTGTGGCCGAATAAGCAGGATTCACTCATAAACCACGCAGAATTGAGAATATAAGCTGCAGAAATACTTGTCGGGCAGCTGAATCAGTCGTATATGACCGACCTGATGGGGTATGACATCGAAGTACCATGTAGGCACATGCATACTGTGTCCCATGTATCAAGGGAAGGTATAATAACATCATTTGGGGTATCTTAGGTACAAAATACATGCCCCAAAGGTGATTTTGTGAAGAAAATTTTTCGACCCTTGAGAAAAAATGACAAAAAAATAACCCCCAAAAAGGCCATTTTTGGACGTTTTAGAACATTTTGTTCCCCCGAAAATTTAAAAAAAAAATTTTTTTTTTAAAAAAAATTTTTTTTCAAAAACTTTTTTTTTAAAAAAAAAAATTTTTTTTTGCCCAACCCTGCTGTACGTACAGTACTTATCGTTAGTGGACGTCTATGATGGATGAGACGTTTATGTACACTACACACGTAGGTGGAGGACTTCCTGCCCCTTTCCTGGCCCCGATTCATGAAACGTAAAACCGGATTTCTATTTTTGTGGTTCGAGTTTGATGGCAGTTTAGTTTTGAGTTTGAGCAGGAAACTCACAATACGCAATCAGGCTTATCGCAATACAGGTGCAATAATTGCTCGTGGGCGGCATGCTTCTACATTTTGCAGTTTGTTCGCTGGTGTATAGATAGAACGCCGTTTCTATGTAATTTCAGCATTGTATTGCTAGAAAAGGACATCGGATTTTATTAGGCACGATACAAGCTCAAAATGAGACCGTCTCTGCTTACGATATGCGTGCTTTCTCTGATTCTCTGCCACGTTTCGGCTTGGGACATCCGAATGCTCTACTATTGCTGTATGGCGCTTTTCCGTGAGTTCTTTTGATTGGACCCGGTAGTGGACTGACGTGGTGTTTATTCGTATTCGTTGCGTTTCTCGCATCTTGTGATACTGCTGGCAGCTTTGTACCGGAGTTGTCCGATCACGCGTCCCCTTAACCCGATATATAAGCCTGTTTGAAAAGTGCGCTCTGTTGAAGTCAGGGTTGGAAAAAAAAATTTTTTTTTTAAAAAGTCTGAGATTCGGGGAAATTTTACCAAATTCGCCTAAAAAACGCGCAAAATCGCGAAAAAATGCAACTTTAATTGACAAGTCACTTTTGTGACTTGGTTTGCATCACTTATCAAGGGTGTTTACGTCATTTCGGTACGATCCAACAGTCTGTGCTTGATATGGACCGATGATTGCTGCTCTGTGGTATCGGACACAACAGTTTGTGGCCGAATAAGCAAGATTCACTCATAAACCACACAGAATTACACAGAATTGAGAATATAAGCTGCAGAAATACTTGTCGGGCAGCTGAATCAGTCGTATATGACCGACCTGATGGGGTATGACATCGAAGTACCATGTAGGCACATGCATACTGTGTCCCATGTATCAAGGGAAGGTATAATAACATCATTTGGGGTATCTTAGGTACCAAATACATGCCCCAAAGGTGATTTTGTGAAGAAAAATTTTCGACCCTTGAGAAAAAATGACAAAAAATAACCCCAAAAAAGGCCATTTTTGGACGTTTTAGAACATTTTGTTCCCCCGAAAATTTTTAAAAAAAATTTTTTTTCAAAAACCTTTTTTTTTTAAAAAAAATTTTTTAAAAAAAAAATTTTTTTTTTGCCCAACCCTGATTGAAGTTACTGGAAAATACCAAGGACAATAGAAGTTCACAGGTGGCTGCAACGAATACGAGTGCAGCGTTGTGGATGTGGCGAATCAGGGAGAAACGTGCGACATGCTAGGATTCGACGGTGTCGGTTGTCAGCAAACCTTCGTCGAATGCCTGCCCGGAATGCGTTGGCCAGTTCGGGTGTGCTCATGTCTCTCCAATTACACCAACTACATGATGGATGACGCACAGCAGAAGTTGATGGATTTTGCGCCATAATAAGTCATAATAGGTTTGTCTGAATTTGACAGTCATTATTTGACATCTGTGAGCTTGATTTATGTTTTCACGTCAAAGGTATCAAACTAAACTAATTATGTAAAAGAAGATGTTTCTCGCATGGTAATGGTAATGGTAAACAGCTTTTCTCAGTTTGTTATCCGCGTCGCAGTCATTTGAAAAACTTTCTGTTTGGCGTTTTACGGGTTTATTGAAAGTATTAATGTCTCGATAAGTTCGACTGCATTATCTGCATGCTTATGTACGTGATGAACGGTTCGCATAAAATGTCTGATACTAAATGTTGCCGCTCATTCAGATTGATGAAATAACAACAAGTATATGTAACAAGTACATACCTCTGCGAAGCACATAAAAAGTTTACACAAAAGCTCACATGAAAAAGTTCCGCAGAAGCGAGTTACCACACAATCAGATTGCTCCTGATGTGAGCCGGAAATTCGAACAACAATCGGCTTATTACGCCAGCGCACCACAGCGTCCAAAACTTCAAAACACCCAACGTCAGTTAATTGACAATGTGTATACGTATATCACGATCAATCCCTGACCACGACCACAAACATGAAATCAACTGTTGTGATTCCGCTGTTTGCCCTTGTCAAACTACCGCTATGGACTCCTTTGAGCGGCTGTGGTGGTGCATCCGCACGATGTTCTGTAAGTTTGTCGTACCTAATTGGAAAACGGACGTTTATTGACGGCTGACTTTCCAAAGTCTGCTGTGGTGGTTTGTTTCCACAGTCAGAATGTTTTGACCCTACAATGACAATAACAGGATCATGGGCAAACTTTCTAGATGGTTGCGATGAATCTTGGTGCAACACATGGCCCATTCGAGCGGATTCAGACGTCGAAAGTTGTAAGACGCATGGATATCTGGGCGGAATGTGCTCCACTACATGGATCGATCAGATGCCTGTCTGGATCTGAAATGCGTTGGCCCATTTACACGTGCGTATGTATGAATGAAACTGACGATGCAATACGGGCCGCTTATGGACTTTGCGAATTTATGTCATGAATGTCAAACTAAGGAAGAAGACAAACGATGATTTGTCATTATGATCACATGTAATCTTGGCAGAAAGGAATATTGTGGTTAGTAGATTGGCACGGCAAGAACGTGGTTCATAAAATATGCGAAAACCGGAATATGGATTTCTCATTTGCACCGGTAACCACGAAATCGAATCCGCTTAGTGCAATCACTAGGCGCGGTATGTGCACGTTGGTAGAGAAAAACAGTGCGTACAAAACACATTTCACCAGTTGCATCACTTGAAAACCTTCTCACAAGAGAAATCAACGAGCGCAAAAATGAATAAAGCAACACTAATAACTTTCCTCACGCTGTTTCTGTGCCGATCAACTGCATTCGACATGCGTATGGCACTGCACCAACTGGTGTATTGTGTCACTTCAATGTTCAGTAAGTGCTCAACGTTACACATCCATATCTGCTTTATTTTGCCTTAAATCGGCCAAAGCGCGACCAACGTGACACTGTATTTCCAGACTGGTGTAGCGAATCATGGTGCAACGATTGGCCGGCCGAACATTCCCGCCAAGAAAACTGTCAAACGCATAGTCTAATTGGAATGTGCTGGACAGTATTCATGGAATGTTTGCCTGGCATGCGTGTACCGATCAGTACATGCATGTGCGTGAACGAAACTGATGATTCGCTGCGACCATTGCGGGATTATGCGACTGGATAAAATCGTTTGCCAATAAACGTCCGTCATTTTGCATCCAAATGAAGTCAAATTGTGCCTGATAAACGTCCGCTTGCTAGAGCGCAATAAGAGCACAACATCGCGTGAACGTGACTAAATTTCAACTGGCACGTCCCGTGATAAATCTAGTAGCCTTGGCGTAATTTGTCTGTGCGCCAAGCTCATGATGGTGTCATCACTCAGACACCCTCCATTGTTGCCCAGAATGAACAGCACTCGCACATAAACGTCCATTTATAAGCTCCATGTGACGGTCCGAGGCTAACACTTCATTCCATGTCAATACTTCATGTGAGAAGAAAGTTCATGCGAGTCAACACTTCATGTGAGACAACAGTTCATGTGATTATGTGTCATTTCCTCGCGTGAGAAAGTTCCTTGCGTGAACATTCTCATCGCGTGTGACTTTTCCTTGCGTACATTTTCCTCGTGCTGCGACACTTCCTCGCGTCCATAGTTAAGGAATATTTGAAGTTTCCTCCTTATCAATCACCATAAGCAAGCCATGAAGCTATCAAAATCTCCGCATGACTTCAGCTTCCAGATACCTACTAACCCATTGCAGAAAGAACCACGAAGTTGGCGCGAAACACGAAATAAATAAAAACTTGCATATTTGTGTTCACAGCTCGTTTATTACCTACTTTACTGAAAGTGACTTTTTGCAAAGTTGCGGAGATTAAGCTTATGGTGGGAGATAGAAACGTGCGATGGTATGAAAAGTATGTATCAATGGAATCCGCTGCTCCATCTGCGTGCGATGGTGCAAAGTACAATGCTATCTGAACAAGTGGGAAGCCGTGAAGCCATCAACAGCAATTGCATGCACATGTATACAGTATGTACATAGGTATATGTACCCAAGACACCACCACCATCAAGATGTTGCAGCCAAGCGCACACGCACGTAAACACTGCCGAGGATCAGCCAGAGGATGTACACGACGCGAATACAGAATTTGAACAACCGCCTCACACCCTTTTACAACATTAACAGTCAACGGATTATGTTCAAACTTGAGACTGGCGGCCTGTGCGTGCACATTGTGTGCCTTGTCAGCCAGTGTTGTTTGCAACGCAGTGCTGTGCTTTTGCTTTGTTTGCGCATCTGAAAATCTTTTTTGATGTTTATTTTGTCAACCGTCAATTGTCATCCAGCCAAGTGAAACATCAACCACCTGCGCGTATTCAGTTAACGGCCTGTTGTTGGGCAATACAGATGTTTCAAGTCTATAGTGCCTTGCTTGATGGACTAAGAAAATTGGCACTACCCCATGAACAGTCACTAACTGATGCAACAGACATTCGAGTTCGTGCATCTGGCCAATCAGCACACAGTTTTCACTCAGGTTCACCACATAGTCCCAATCGGGCCACGGCAGGTCGGTTAAAATCTCACGAATCGGACCGAGATACGCGTCAATCTTGTTTGTACCTGCGAGAGTCCCAAAAAATACTTTCCCTTATTTTCACTTTTAAATTAAAAGGAAGAGAAAATACGAAGTATTGACTACACGCCTGCCCAGACAATCGGCCACCGATTGCGGGCCACAAAGAAATTGTTGCTGTGCTGAGCGATTGTGGACTCGACTTTGAGCACGGATTCGGCACGGATTCGGGGCACGTGCGAGGGGCACGTCGTGTGCTGCGGACGTCGATGTGGCTTGACTGCAATATTGTCACACATGCATGCTGGCCGGCTGATGTTTCACACACATACGTACATCCCAGTCCAGTCGTGTACACTTTGACACATTGTGCATCGTTTGGTTGATGTTTCAAGGTAGTGTTGGTGAATGGCACATGTTCGTGTAGCGCACAACCACAGGAATTGTTGGAAAGCACTGCAAATAATGGGGTTGGCGCTACAAATATGTAATGTTAGACCAACATACATACGTATGTGGGTAGCACGAGGTGTACCCACCAGCCAATTGGTATCCAGCCGCATAACATTTGTGCACACACTCGTTGACCGTGTGTGACCCAGTGAAGTATCCATTCCAGTATTGGGGCAATGCTTGGTCGGGAACAGAGCAGCCAACGAACACAGATTGACTGCTCGGGTCTGCAAAGTGCTGACTGATATTGGCACCAACACCAACCAAGTATAAATGCGCATTACCAGCAGTGGGACACGATCGTTGCATTTGTGTTGGCCAAAGTGTGCCAGTCTGCAGACGACAGGTCGAATCGATCAAACGTTGATGACACGTGATGTTGCCTGATCGTGACAACGCTGACCTGTGCGCATGCATCAGACGCTTGGGCGTTGGGCAAATCACCACCAGGCTGCTGTTTTCACATTGATTTATTGCCAACCTCACGAGCTCATTAACACTCAAATCACATCGCATGATTAGCTCGGCATCAGATCGATTGGCATCCGCTGATGATCGGTGATCGATAAATAATTCGTTGTGGATGTTTTCGGATGTCTGATGGAAAATAACTGTCATGCACCATAAATTTTGTTGTAATTCGGACAGCGCTATCCCATCCCAACTCACTGAACATCGATACAGCAGCCAAGCGGCCAACACGAAATTCGTGCACAACAACAGAGCACAGCCCCAGACCTGCACTTGTATGGGAATCTCGGTCCAGACAAGGACTTGGCACTGATTCCATACTCGCTCAGGATAAACACGCTGATTGGATTTGGCTGAATTTGATGGACTGACACGACGTCGAAACATAACTGAGTAATTTTTGGGAGTGTGCGATGCACAACCGAACTTTTCCAGGACGTAACAGAGAATTGAAGCCTTCTGGTCAAGGATATCCACACACCAGGGCAACGCAGACAACGCGCATTGGTTGCGTGATGCATGCAGAGCACAGTTACTGCAATGTGCAACACTATCAACCCGACTGGGTCACTCAGCTGCACTCTGCACTCTGATACTTCACTGGGTCACACACGGTCAACGAGTGTGTGCACAAATGTTATGCGGCTGGATACCAATTGGCTGGTGGGTACACCTCGTGCTACCTATGTATGTATGTTGGTCTAACATTACATATTTGTAGCGCCAACCCCATTATTTGCAGTGCTTTCCAACAATTCCTGTGGTTGTGCGCTACACGAACATGTGCCATTCATAAACACTACATTGAAACATCAACCAAACGATGCACAATGTGTCAAAGTGTACACGACTGGACTGGGATGTACGTATGTGTGTGAAACATCAGCCGGCCAGCATGCATGTGTGACAATATTGCAGTCAAGCCACATCGACGTCCGCAGCACACGACATGCCCCTCGCACGTGCCCCGAATCCGCGTCGTGTTCCTGCTTCATGTCAACGGTCGCAATGTGAGACAAATCCGTCGTGCCCTCAAACTCATCTACCGACCTCATCACTACTTTTACGTGCATGTGGACAGCAGACGGCAGTACTTGTATCACGGTTGGTTGGTCACGTTATTGGGACCATGTATACATTAGTAATTATCGGGAAAGGAGAATAATAATTTCGACGCGGTGCCGTGTATTGCCACATATTGTACACGTGTTGTATTCTGGTTATGTTGCAAAATGTTGTATCGAAGTTTCAATCGGTTCTTTTTAATTTGAGCAAATAACTGTGGAATAAACAAAACAGTTAATATTGAACCAGCATATACATACGCAACAATCCATTAATCGAAATACTGATGGGTTGGTTGCCCTTGGTCACCGCTCACGCACGCGAGGAAGTGTCCTGGGGTCAATCTGTCCAGGTACGGTAGCACACGCGAGGAAAAGTCGCAGCGCGAGGAGAATCTGGCTTCACGTGAGGAACTTTCCCACGCGAGGAACTGACACAGGCAAGGAAAAGTCGCAGCGCGAGGAACTGTCCCCGGACCATCATGTGACGTAAGACTCCTCTTAATCCCAGGCATTGTATACGTGCCACTCTCTCTCCCCATGTTCCCCTTTTCTTTGCAATTGACTCTCTTTAGGTCACAACAAGGAACCCCACCCAGCCCCTTTTCTTTTTTTGAAGTATCAAAATTGAGGTAAAACAACGACAAGCTAACACACTTTCCACCCGTAGTAGCACCCTGTGTACAGCCCGCCGTCCAGACGTCTCTTTTCCAGTAATCTCGTTTGTTGCTTTTACGCGGCACACTGCAGTACCGGCACATTCACATAAGAGCCCGTGCTCGCGATCTGATGGCACCACGTATAGCGGGCCCGAAGTGAATGAAAAAAAATTTTAAGACAAAAAATATCAATACAATTAAAATCCGCGGAGTACAAATAAATGTAGGACACCAACAACGTACGTACCCGAACATACCGATGGCACAGATACTACAACTTAGTACGGGGCCGGTGCTTAAATCAAAAGCGGTTGCGATTGCCGCAAATAGGCATCGGCGTCATTGGCGTGTTAGATCTGACATAAACGGACATAACCAAAAACGAAGAAGTAGAGATAAAATTTAAAATATATAGTGTACCTGTCAGAATGATAGTTTCTGCTTCTTCGGAGACTCGTCGGCACCATCCAGGGTCAGGGCTATCTCCAGGATCAAGACATAGCAATATATACACATTCACATGTAACAGCAAAAACTGACAAACACAAACACAAGTGAACCCCTCCCTATCCAACTTTTACGAATTCGACATCTTCTTCTTCTTTTTTAAGTGTGGTTTTGTTAATTTTCGGCTCCGACTGTGTTAGTGTTAAGGCCGGGACAAGGAATGAGGTGCGATTCTAAACTATCCAAAATTCCAAAGGTAGTACCTAACTGCTGGACTTCGGACAATCATTCGAATAATCACATTACATGTAATAGATCGGCCTGTCGTTCCACTTCTTTGTTTTCAAATCCCTTCGCTGGAACTGCCGCTCTCCTTTCTCCCCGTTGATGAATAAAAGTAAACAAGATAACAATTACCGCATCGTTGTTTAAAACGACCAAAGCAGACTACTTTTGATCAGAAAGACCTCAAACGACGTTTTAGGGGAGGAGACTACCTTACAAGGTAAAAGAGGTGGGCAATACGGAGGGACGGATTTCTAAAGAGACCCATAGCCGATACAAGCACTGACGTTTGTCGTAGGTGACGACGGCGAAGATATCTGGAAGGTTTCGGTACAGGATAGACAGAAAAAACTTTCACCAGCTTTGTCAAAACCAGAAAAAAATAAAAATTAACCAACGTGTGAAATGTGATTTCATGTATGTCGGACTAAATGTCGGGTTGGTCGGATCGTCGCTGACTTCGAACACGATGTTCACAATATCGTTGCCGATGTGGCGCTTGCGTTCCACCTGATGTTTCAGAATACAACATTTAGGTTGATTCAACTTTTTTATCGGAAAATAATAAATTCTTCTACCTGTTGCACATTGTCCTTGCTGTGCGGCAGCATTGTAGACACGTGAAACATTATCTCGTATTGGGAGAACGTTGTGTAGACCGACTCGCGACCAGTGCTGTTGGCTGAAACTTACTGGTGATGTTTCACACAAGAAAATATTTTCGTGATGTATTTTCAATCCACAGTTTTTCAACTGGCTTTCAAAAATAAAAAATACAACCAACTCGTTGTGTCCAATCCGCCCTTGTAGTTGCCCCAACCGTTCAGCTGAATTCGTTGACCGAGCACTGACAGAAACTGTTCGAAATCTTCGTTTCCGTGCTCTAAATAACAAATTGAAGTTTCGTTGGTTCAATGACATTGAGAAATAAAAATGTATTGCTCGACCTTACCGTTTCCCATCATCTCAAAGTCCGATGTCTGTCCACTTTTGGCAAAGATCACACCGAACTTGCAATTGATACCACCTTCTTGATCTTCGAGTACGATAAGATCCTGCCAATAGGTTCATCAAGGGGACCTGTTAAGCGATTTCCGGACAAAGGAATAGATTTCATACCTTTTGAATCTTGACGTTTGTGATCTCTTTCAAACTTCGACTGAAGTCGCTCATACCCGGAAATTTTCTGCAAAAGCACGCCATCAAGTTTGGAACGCATCACTCAAGATCCAAAAACACGTGAACTGCGACTTACTGTAAAATAGACTTGACCGTCACGGGCCGGGTGTATGGCACACAGAGACGTCGCGGACCCTGAGAAGAGTGTCGAAACAAAATAGAGAAATCAGTCGATATCATAAAACAAACTTTCAGCAAAATTAAAATAAACAAAACTCGCACCGTCTGCAGCCACATAATCGCACGACACAGCGTGTTGTCGGGAGGCTGCTCATCATCGACCATAATCGATATGAAGAACGGACGTTTGGTGGCTGGATCCACGCCGGCGTAGTTGTGATGCACTGCAAACAGACCAACCGTTGGTGTGCAGGGTACTCATCAGACACATGTCGAATTTTTAAAGTTTACCAAAAAGACACGAACCTTTCCCTAAGAAGTACTTCCAATACCACCTGGTTTCGCTGGTTGGATTCTCAACCATCACTGGAGTTTTGCTCAGACTGCGGTCAGCTGACTGAAAAGGGAGTAATTTTGGGTAATTCTTCAGAATGCCGGAATAAGTGGTTGGACTCCTAGTTTAGTCAAAGTATGGTACATTGGAATCAATTATCCCTTTTTCTTCAAAGGCCGATTGGGCGATTGGGCACTAAGCTGAGAATCATCTAGCAATACTGTCCTATAGTGTTTGCACAAGTATGTATAGTCCAGCCACGTGCTTATGAGACGACTCTTTTTAAAGCTTGCTTGGCCGGATTCAAAAATGCGCAGGTTAGGGCGGCCTTACGTAAAACTAGGAAATAGGAAATAGGAAATCTTTTGTGTGTTAAAACTATTTTTTAGGAAACTTGATACGAAAAACTAGGAAGTAGGAAATAGGAAATCTTTCCTATTTCCTAGTTGTTTTTTCTAAACTAGCAAATAGAAAATAGGAAATGTTGGCACAATCAGCAGAACCAAACGGCACAGCAACGTCGTTCAACACACAAATGTTTTGGGGGTCAAAAGGGAATTTACGCACCGAGATGGAGAGCGTGTTTTTAAAAAATACATGCGTTTCTCTTTCTTTCATTTCCAAAATACGTGGAACCGGAACATTATTGAATCCGTTCAAGTCAACTTCAAAATCAGTCGTCTCATGAGTTCGTGGCTGGACTTTACAACAGTGCCAATTTTGGCACGTGTCAGAAATAACACAATGTAGCACATGTCAATATGCAAAAAAACTTGTCCAAAGCAACCCCCCGCAAAAAAAACTGACCACGCCAGCCATAACCGTGTCGGCACTGCCGGGTTCAAGTCTGAATCGATGTGCATTCCTCACGCTGCCGCCGATCGAGTCGACATTCTCCACACTACCGTAGTATCGCTCGCGACGCACGGAGTGGCGGGTGCGACGCGGTTTCAACTCGGATGGAGAACTGAAAAATATACGGAACGACCTTATACTTGATTTGATCGAAGAAAGGTGGGATTTCGCGCAGCGCCGTGGAACGGTCGCTTTATTGGAAAACGTTCATGGTTTTGTCTCACAGAACGGTTGAATACACAATGTGTGGCGGAGCGGTAGGTGTCAGTGTTTGCTTTGGTTTGATTGGGTATTCATGACTTGCACAAACAAGCGATGTGATATAATAGAATGCCAAAAACCGAGCAGGTCTGACTTCAGTAGCTTGCCATCAAGCTGATAAAGTCGGTTTTGTTTCAACAATTCGAAAGTCCTGTGGGACCATGACGGATTCTAAAGATAATGGTGCATCTTAGCTCATTTCGCATCAATCAATCAATGGCAATCACCTAAACAGTCGTTCTCTCATGTCGACCCCAGTCAGTTCGAGCATCTGGTCATCGACAGCCCCATCCAGGGGCGATATGCTTCCCTGCAGCACCCCCTTTGGCTGTTCCCCGACTCTGAAGGCCGACTGATGCCGGCGGCCCTTCAGCAGACTCCGTATTTTATTCTGCGCCGTCGATGTTATCGATGTTGTTGTACTTTCTTTCGAAGATACCAGCGCCGAGCTTGTTTGGGCTTTGGAGGGCTGGATCGGTTGCGGATGGGCAGTCTTGGTGAATGCTTGGGGGAAGAAAATCTGCTTGCCCGCCGGCTTGCCCCCATTATTGGTCTGGGCTCGATCAGTCGCTGACGGAGACATATTGCTCAGCATTTTGGTCGACACAAAAGAAGTTTCGCGATCTGGGACACAATTATCAAGAATACAGTCTGGAGAGAACGAAAGCTGTTTCGAAATTCGGACACAAGAACAAAGAAAACGGGAACTCTGGGATATCAGCATAGAGCAGCTTTTTGCAGCGCCCGGCCGGAACAAGATCAAGGGCAAAAAGCCACAAATAAAAACGCGCCAGATGACTCTGATAAAAACGCAATAAAGTTGTCGAGATGGTCTGAGCTGCTCGAAGCACGCAATACCGCAATAAAATACTCGCAGTGGGTGAGTTCTTCGTGTCATGACATAGTCTTCGACATGTTGGGTATTCTTACCCGAGCTCACAGAAACCGAATCACAAAGAAATAGGCATATTATGCAAGAGATCGGTACCCAAGTACGATCTATGTAAGTATGTCGTGTACGATTAGAAGAAAGAAACAGAATGATGACAGCACAAAAATAGATACAGTACATATGGGCCATCTTTTGCAAAGCCGTCACTGTATGGACACAGCAGATTCTTTGCGTGCCTGTTCTCTTGCATTGGAAGTGGTTTTCATCGTGCCAGGAGTAGGAGCCCTAGTTCTCCAAGGAAATGTTGCAATTCCAATAGCATTGGGTGGTAATAATAGCAAATCTGAATGAACCGGAGATCGGAAGCGGCCGTGGCAGTTACTGTATGTGTTCTGAACTCCACCTACGCTCATTCGTCCTGACAACAATTTGCTGCGTTTCCCACGCAATAAAAAAAATCTGAGGAAATGCGCTCGGCTTAATGAAGAGATCCGATGACGATTTCTGGGTGATGGTTTCACTTGGTAGCGCAGGAGACATTGTATGCAATCAGCCGCAAATCAGCCCTGCAGTATAAGGCCGCATTCACAATGCAGCGCGTTAGCGTGTTAGCGCGTTAGCGCGTTAGCGTGTTGCTGATTAGCGTGCACGCTTTTTCCGCACGCTTTTGCATTCACAATGGAAAATTGAAAAAGCGCGTTAGCGTGCGCGCTTATCAGTGACACGCTAATGCGCTAACGCGCTAACGCGCTAATCAGCAAAACGCGTTTGCATTCACAATGTCCGTTGGTCTGGGTGTTGGCAAATGCCGATTTTTTTTATTTCTTTGTTTTGAAAACGGCAACCAATCGCTTTCAAGCTTCATTCAAACTTATTTTGATTCCAAAAGAACATTTTCCTCAAATGTAAAATCTAGCTAGTCGCGACATGAACAATCCATGCGTGCAATACAGTCTCCTTGTCGTGTCATGCATCACAATTACACCACCAAAAAGGATGCACAACACATAAGCAGATGAACAATGTGCTGCGCAACGTTTGCTTGCTGCTAATATCACAGCAGCCGAAACTGTTTGCCTCAATCGATTGATAGCGAAAAAAGATATGCTTCTGAGCATCAAAATGGAGCAAAAATATTCTCAGTGAACGCAGCAGGCTTTATTTCCTATGTTTTCACATTTTTCGCGGTCCGATAATGTTTTCAAATCAAATTATAAACTTTAGAACACGCGCATCCAGTGCTAACGCGCCAAAAAATTAGAACCAGTCCTAATCGTGAAAAGCGCGTTAGCGTGCACGCTAACGCGCCAACGCGCTAATCAGCTTTGCATTGTGAATGCAAAAGCGCGTTGCGCATCTGCGCGTTAGCGTGCGAGAAAAGTTGCTCGCACGCTAACGCGCTAACGCGCTAATCAGCTTTTTCCATTGTGAATGCAAAAGCGTGCGCATCTCGCACGCTAACGCGCTAACACGCTAACGCGCTTGCATTGTGAATGCAGCCTAAGTATACATACATAATCTGCCTATCCAAGTGGAAGCACTGCCCCCAGCCTGCCCTAACATGTAACCGGACGCCGTTTTCTTTGATGATGTAAGTCGCAGGCTTGGTACGTTATTCACCACATGTTCCAAGCCCCGTAACCTCATTTTCTCCTGTTTCCACAATTTGCTCTCAGGATGGCATAATTCGGTGCCATTGAGCGAGACAGCCACTATGACGTATACACAAGCTGCTCAAAACAATCGATCTTCCTGGACAATAAAGAAGAGCCTTATAAAAGACCCGCGCTTGCCTTGGGACATGCACGAATAGTTGCCCAAATCATTGTGCAAGTGTACCACAATAACGGTGAGCGCATGTATGTATGTACATACAGTATGTACATTCCAAAATTCCTTGTGATTTGTGAACAAAAAAATGCTTTCTTCGACTGGGATTATTCGAACCCAGGTCCCCTTAATCGGGGACGTTGCTCTGCCAGCGAGCTATCGAAGGGCATGATTTGGACACAACGTTTTTTTGGTCATGTCGTAAATGGTTTTGTTAACAAAAGATCTGAGAATGTACATGCGCCCACCGTTATGCATCATTGTCTGCTGTCGTCACAAAGCAGACAACTCACACTGTACAATACAGATTCTGTTTTTAAGGCGTTCTGGAACAGGCTGGCGTGTTTGTTTTGCGACAAACACTTGCGGGGACGCAGTGTTCCTATTGGAAACGAAAATGCAGGTGAAATTTCATCACAGGTTGCCCATTATTGTCTGACAATTTCCAAACAGCATTGAATTCTCCAAGAAAGGATTCGCGTTCTCGCAAAAATCGATGGTATGGCAAGTGCCCTGAGCATGGAACCCTCATGAGACACAAACAGCGCCGCGACAGAAAAGTTCGCTTCACCAAACCAACACATCACAAACAAAGGTATCGAATGTCGTCGTGGCGAAAAAGCGGAAATAATAAAAAACGCGAATATGCGCATGTCTCCAAGACTGTTGGGCCAAGTGGCACGCAGTAATTACACTGAGTGACCTTCTCGGTTTTTGTACTGTAGTGGGCAGTCTTGTGTTGACCAGTGGAGAAGTCAAATAATGGCATGGCAAATAGGACAGCCCTATGTATCACAGGATCTTCAAGGTTCCGATAGGCCAGCCAACTGCACGTATTCCATATTATGAAGCACTGGTAAACAAAAATATTGCACGGGGCCATGAGACAAAGCGCACACGTTGTTTTTCAGTTAATGAGCATCTGCCTGCGAGCCTTCCTCCGACGTGCTATGGTTTGCCGTGAAATGCAAATACCCGCGCGCGCACTACATATGTTAAGCTGCGGGGTACCACCCATTCCGTGTTGATGGTGTGTGAAGCCAGCCTCTGCGCATGTAGTATGTACATAGTACATACCTACCCACGTGTCTGAAAACGAAGTAATTAATCGGCTTAATGAACCTGAACATGATGGAAACCGATGAAAAGGTCAGTGTGTTTAGAAGAAAAGGCAAACGTAACTAGTACCTGGGTATCATAGTCATGCACAAACGAGTGCTGATGTTTCAACATTCAGATCGCGACCGCGCTATGTTCATTTTCAACTTCAACAACATAGCAGGCCAAGATTGCTGCACGCCTGATACATACAGGTACGATACCATGCAGGGCTGGGCACACCCATTCATGTTTGTGCACATGCCACACACCTTTTCTGAGTATCGCTTCGCCGTATCGTTGTTTTTAACCTAACGATGTTCTTGTGCAAGCGGACGTGGGCGGCAATGCGTATATCGCCAAAAATATTTTAGATTGGAAAATATACACGGCCTTGTCGGCAAACTTGTGGAGCTGCCACGTCTGCCTGGATCACGTTCATACAGCTACTGTATATGTACAGCCATGTGATCTGATCTTACGCCTGGCTGTTCATGTTTGCCAGTTTGGAGCAGGTGTCCTGTTCGCAGACAAAGAAAATAGACAATGAACCTTCCTCAGAACGACGAACAGAACCATTAGAAATGGTGCTTGGCAATTTAAGCTTGACGGAGCCGCATGTATGTACGTTGCACGAGACGATTAAAATGCTACATAACTGGCATCCCGAAGCTTCGAGAACATGAAATACGTGCACTTATGGGTTTTATTTTTCCGAAATGAACAGGTTGATTGGCATTTGGTTTGTCTACTTTAACAACTATGCATGTACATACATATACGCAAGTACGCAAAGACAACGAAAGTGCAATCTAAAAGCCTTGGAACATCAGTCATGCATTATTACCGACCATATTTTTTGAGACCGAGCGGGCTTCGTCTTATCCCACCGCGGTCGCGGGTATTTCTGGAACGCAGAAAATAAGCGCACCTTATGCGGGTATACCAGTCTGTTGAACCGAAGCGTGTACCAATGTACCAAGATATTATCAACAGCAAGTCCGAGCCTTAAAAGACCGATAATGCAATTTTTCTCTTTGCTTTGTGCCTTTTCTTTTCTCTCGATGGTCGGTTGCATGGATAACGCGCACCGCGCAGCAAGAAAATAAAGGAGGGAAGCACACACACATGAAGGTAAACAACACTGAGCTTGCGTCCTGTTCATGACAATTTCTGGGTTTTAAGTTGCTGAGGACAGAACACCACTGTTGTTTGCCATCATTTGGCACCCATACATATACCGACGGTACCTAAACCAGTCAATTCACCATGCGGTAGTGGTGGCCTGGAAAACCCATGCAGTAGAGTACACAAAATTACAGCAAAAAGTGCTTGCAAGTGGAGTACTAGCCATGTGCCTTTTTTCAGAATTTGCTGTGTTTGGAAGTAGCAGTCCCGTTTGGCTACAGAACATGAATGACTGCCTACTACAGGTCTTTTCTGGCTCAAACATTTGGCACTCAAGGTTTGCCAGGCCTCGGATGTCCAAATGCGACTTCTCACTTTTTCACCACATGTATAGTAAATTTCTAAATTCACTGCCGTGCAGTAAAATACGCCCATAGTTAATGTCCACGTCTAAACCCGAACGCTGACCACGCGCAGTTCTGAAACATTGCGCACAGCTGCCTGGTTGGTTGGCAAGCTGCGTGTGTGCTTGCTGTCCAAATGTTTCAAATGTTAATTTCCGTGTTTAGATCTGGACATTAACTATGGGGCGTATCGAAATTTACTATAGTAGAATGAAATGTATGGAGTAGGGCAACAAATGGAAAAAATCCATGATGGGTTGGAAGCCACGTCAAATGCGTTTTGGAGTAATCAAGCCTTTGAGGGTCGCCCAGGTTTCTTTCAACTGCAAACATATGACGCGTGGGAGAGAACAGTTTCGAAAATCACATGGGATTTATAATCAATGCGTTTTATACAGAAGCATAACATGTACTTGGCAGGCAGGATGGAAATCAGGTATTGTACGCTTTAGTTTGAGAGTGAATTCGAAACTCGGAACAACCAGAAGTGACATGATTGAAAAACCAGCATTGCTTGTAATGATTAACCCTCATCAATGCGACACGAACTACATACCTGGCAAGGGCGATGGAAAAACAAGAAAACACAGCAATCGATCATTATATAGTTTGCGACATGATATCAACTAATAATGATTGAACTGGGCATTGCGTGAGGAAAAGAACTTCATAACACTCTCGACACTGAAAAACAGCTTTTTGTAGCAAAAACAGAACACCCACTTGCGCACGTACATGTCAAAACGGTTGATGTCATACTGCACTGGTGTGTGTTGGAGCAAGAAAGGACGTGAATGGTTAGAAAAGAATCAGCGACTTGACAGTGACGCATATGTTATGTAACTTGATGCTTCGTGAATGAACGGTGTATGAAAGTGAAGACATCAAGGTATCAACAACTGTCAATTGCTGTGGTTAATGGTCATGTTTTGCGAGAGATGTTGCCTTTTTGTCTCCCAATTAACAGATAACATGTCATTTAAACGACCGTAGGTGTTTGTCCAGCGGTGAATCAGATTCCATAAAAGGAATCACCCGTGCAGGTTCGTTCATCGTACCCAATAAGGGTGTGGGGGCGGCGTGTCGCAAAGGGTTGTCAATGAGAACCAAAGTCGTCAAGGAGACCGCCGGGTGTGTAATCTCTGTTAATGAATCGTATATCAATACAAGCAGCAGATCCCTTGGAAACTGATTCTTTGCATGTAGCTTATTGTTCGTACACCACAGAGTTGCAGTGTGTCTTCGCGTAGTCCAGGTGTTTGAGAGTCTGGGTGCAAGACAGGTTAGTACTGCTACTGACTGACGTAAGCAATGCGTAAATTGAGAACAATCGTATCGTCGCGATTGATGCGGAGGCGTTATCATAATAACAAAGATCGCCAGTGTGACTGCGTGAGATAGAGTATACCTATCGGATGTATGTATACTGCACGAGACTGACTGCAAAAATGTCGAAGCATATATTATGCATTTGCATAATTGTGATATGCGCTGCTTGATTTTGAAGCAAAATGTGCGTGTGGAGACATGGGCCGGTACAACCAAGATGCAACAAGATAATACAGTATACCATCTGTGAACGCTTATGCCCGCCCCGCGCCATTCTTTACCTGCAAACTGATTTGAATTTGAAGAAAATCGCTCCTCTCTTCTGGTCTTCGAATTTCGGTCGTCGAATTTTTCGACAAAGACTCATTTTCGTTCGTGTTTTTGAACTCGCACTCGTGACAGTGTAAATTCTTGTTTAGTTTCTCGGTATACTCTTAAGTTCAGTTTCAGGGCATTGAATACTTAAAGTTATATAGCTGAGCTTAAAAAATGTAGTCAGTCAAGGCCAAGGGCGAAGTTGGATTGAATGCGTATGGTCCTAAACACCGAAAGAAATCGTACTTGTGATCTGTCGCACGTCCTGAATCAGTTTGCTGGCAAAATTGAGCAGATCCGCGTTTTAAAGAAGGCAGTTTGTCACAATGCCGAGAATGTACTCAAGAACTGTCGGCGTATATGTCAGACCGATTAATCGCAGGGTTGGAAAAAAAAATTTTTTTTTTAAACAAGTTTTTTTTAAAAAAAAAAATTTTTTTTTTAAAAAGTCTGTGATTCGGGGAAATTTTACCAAATTTGCCTAAAAAACGCGCAAAATCGCGAAAAAATGCAACTTTAATTGACAAGTCACTTTTGTGACTTGGTTTGCATCACTTATCAAGGGTGTTTACGTCATTTCGGTACGATCCAACAGTCTGTGCTTGATATGGACCGATGATTGCTGCTCTGTGGTATCGAACACAACAGTTTGTGGCCGAATAAGCAAGATTCACTCATAAACCACACAGAATAGAGAATATAAGCTGCAGAAATACTTGTCGGGCAGCTGAATCAGTCGTATATGACCGACCTGATGGGGTATGACATCGAAGTACCATGTAGGCACATGCATACTGTGTCCCATGTACCAAGGGAAGGTATAATAACATCATTTGGGGTATCTTAGGTACCAAATACATGCCCCAAAGGTGATTTTGTGAAGAAAATTTTTCGACCCTTGAGAAAAAATGACAAAAAATAACCCCCAAAAAGGCCATTTTTGGACGTTTTAGAACATTTTGTTCCCCCGAAAATTTTTAAAAAAAAATTTTTTTTTTAAAAAAAAATTTTTTTCAAAAACCTTTTTTTTTTTAAAAAAAAAAATTTTTTTTTAAAAAAAAAAAAAATTTTTTTTTTGCCCAACCCTGGATTAATGAACCGACTTTGCAAAGGAAGCTCCACCCCCGAGAGAAACCTATGACTGTGTGATTAAAAACATCAAGCTTCATCCCAAATCGGAAACGATATTTGCGCAAAAGTGAAAACACATAAGATAATCTGCATTAGGTATGTATACGTGTTCTCGAGCAATTGCACGTTAAAAACACGAAGAGCCGGAATCTTGCGCACCTGTTTTCCGACGGCGGTATGTTATCGCCACTGAGTCGTCTGAGTAGATTGATGGTTGGTCTGAGCGAGTCGTGAATGCCTTGGAAAATAAACGGCGCCGACTGACGCTTTTTGTCGTCTCTGAACGCATTGTTGTCCGTGTGCGGGTCGGTGGTGCAACTGTAGATGGTCCGGGTGCAGTCGTTGCTGAGTCGATTGCGAACGAGACCGCGTTTGAGCGTCGTGTTCACGCGCGCGATCGGCTGCGATCGATTATTCGGCGTGAATGCGGATCGACGCAGCGAATAGAGCGTCGGATTCGAATGAGTCAGCGAACAGGCAGTTGAAGTGTTGCATTGTCCGTCACGTCCACGCATGCTGGCCAATCGGGTTGTCGCATCGCTGCTGGAGGACTGACGCCGCCATCGACTCTCGGACGCACGACGATAACACACTTGAGGCGACAGGTAGCACTCAAACATTGTGTGCCAGTCAGTGTAGATGTTTGTGTGTTCGAAGGCCTTTGAAGGATTCTGATTAATTTCGGAAGCAACTGAATGGATAGGGATAGGTTCGAGTAACATGGACAGTAATATGTATACAAGTGCTAGCGTAGGCGGAACTTGATTTTTTGCCGCATGACATTGCGTGACTTCGCCTGATACATGTAGGTACCATAACTGGATGGAAACAGTGGTGTTGATTAACTTGTACTATGTATATCTGGTAAGGGACCAGCTTAAACTATCCAGGTTTACATCGATCACAGAGGCAAGGTCTACAAACGCTTGTTTAGGCCAGTTTTTTTGCAAACACGCCCACTAACCTTACATACTGTAGTTCTTGTTTTTGTGAAATAAAAATGAGCAATTGTAGCCAACTGTATAAACCCAGGCAGCGCTGTCAATTGCGATAAAAACGGCTGACGGGAAAGTCAAATATTCCGGGACTAAACCCATGTGACAGGTTCGAAAGCCCCACCGCAGGCCTTGGCCGCCGCCCCGCGTTCAATTAAGCCGATGTGTTTGACCTCTGCGCCATAGCCAGGCAAACAAAAGTGTTACTGAGTTTATATTTTGATTACGTGGCGCGGTGTAGTCCATCCATCAGCTCATGACACTTTCTGTCAGCTGAAAAGCTTGACAGGATCCAGTGCTGTTCCGGTTCCGGTTGGCTTACAAAAAAGAAAAGAAAGAGAAATCGGTTTTCATTTTATTTTTGGCCGCCGTTTTCTCTGACATTGCCTTGCGGAGGAACAATTTTTTCACAACAGAACCTGAACCTCCCAACCAAAAGTGCCATGAGTTGATGGACGGACTATACTGTACTTATACGTGCACGCGGACTTGGGTTACCAACAGATTGACTGCTGAGCTGATGAAAACGAAGCTGGGGTTGACTCAACCAGACCACTGTAGTCTATGTATATCGGAGCACTGATCGTGTTGAAAGACTTTGCAAGTGGCACCATGCAGCCTGCTTGACGTAATGAAAGAGGCAAATGACGCGCAACTATTCATCTTGTCGGAGAACATAGCTCAGTTGTTGTTTTTTTCGAATTTTAAAAGGCCTGCTTAAATTAATTGTTTGCCAGCAAGTGGTCCGTTGAGAGATGAGTAACCACTATGATTACTACCGAATACCATCAAATTTTTGAAATGTAATTTTTTTCTCATTTTTATGAAAAATAGATCTATCGCTGTCGGTATTGAAAGCTGAGAACGGGTTGAATCTTTCATGCGACAACACCTAACGACAATCTTGTAGAAGGGCTGGAAAGCGTCGCGCGCTCTTTTCCCAATATAGCGGGCAAGTTTGCGTGCTCGACATCGATTAAGGTGGATTATCCACATGGGTACCACAGTCCAGGGCCACATACATAAGGTCGCGCATTATGAGCACCAAAGAAAAGCTCATAATGTGTAAAGCTGTAGGTTCCTGCAAAGCTGCGAGGTATCGGCGTGTATTGATATACCTAATAATATGTGCCTTCGTGTTGTTTAATACGATCGGCTCTGTTGGTTAGAAATGAAAAAGTTCACAAATAGGGGAGTAAATTATAATAAGCCAAATAAAACGAACATATAAAGCGATAAAGCTATAAAGCGAGCATAAAATTCCGAAGAAAGCCCTGCAATGTGTGTGACCTTAAAAGGTTTTTATCCCAGATAACCCCGGGGGCTTATTTGGAAATCCTTCAAATACCCCAGTGGGGGCTTGCTCGGTGGCAGGCTTAATGGAACTTCTCCTGTATTTGTTGTTACCAAATGAAATCTGTTTGCTGTACTTTCTTATTTCCAAAGCGTCCTTCTGATCGGTGGCGCCTAATGTATAGGTATTCTCCGACAATACTTTTGGGAGAAACTTTTCAAACGCGTTGCCTGATCCGTAAAGCTCGTCATGTGTGGATTAGCGCAGTGGACACCGTGACTACCAACCACTCAATACACAAGTCTAAGTATTGTCAGAGTATACATACGTTACTACGTCAGTGCACTACTGTCCGATGCACATGCAACCTTGGACAGGACTCAATCTTTCTGATTCTGGGTACAAACAACATCCGTATTGATGCTAATGAATCGAGATTATCGGGGTGTGACGTTGCTGTGTACATATTGTTCAGCTAATTGCCATGGACTGTGGTCAGATCGCTGTTTTACATAGTTTAGTATTCTGTAAGGCCCACCATTCGATACGCATGTGGACGAGAAAACAAGCGCAACCACTCGGTGCAAAGAGCAACATGCGCTTGTTTTTGTTTAGTTTCAGTCGGTTCCGCTTCACTCGCGGTGCAGCAAGCGAACAGGTTTCACAAACGGAACTCCACAAGACGCTGTTGTGGTGACAGCAAACAAATAGAAGGAGAAATACATAACCAATTTATTCGTCCCCCCCAGTGGGGGGGGGGCGAATAAACCCCCAGAATTCAAATTTCAATCAGACTGGAAAATTGCGGCGCACCCCAATAGATTTTCGCTAAACGATGCAAAAAAAACATGATTAAACAAGAACTAACCCGTTTTCAACCGTGTTTCCGCGACGTATAAAAGGAATGGATGTGATCTTGCGCTGAAGGGCTGTTGACATGTTTGCTCACAGTTCTCGTTGATATTTCGCTCCAAGGATCAAAATTCAATGATATACTGTACTTCTGCAATCATAAGCAAGTATAGTGCAAAAATAAACGAGACTTGCATTGTCAAAAACAACAGTATAGTATGGCAACCCGTCATCTTCAGCAATACGACCTAATCATACCTACAGGGATTTGCACTTGCGCAAAGAGCTCGAGACCGTTGTCGCTCTCTGTCAGCTGTTTGTTAAAGAAAGTGAAAGGTGTCCCTCCCAGCAGAGCCTGTCTTCTGCAAGGCCGGTTCATGAATGACGCACTGATAAAGCACAACACGGGTGCGCCCACAGCTGCGTGGCGCGCAAAAGTTTATGCTGGCTCGTTCGCGATTTCCTTGCGACGGCTGCTCATGCACTTGGAGCAGTTGTGGTAACAGGTGCACCACACATCTTTCTTGTGTGGGCCCTGCGGGAGCAATTACTATTTGCTAGTTCTACAGCACAGCGCAACAACATGTTTTTGCTGCTAACGCGACAAACTTCGGGCTTAAAAAAATAAGAGATAAAATTATCTCTCATCAGTCATGTTAACAAAACTTCGAGCTGGTGAAACAAGGCTGTTTCTACACTACCATGTTCTACAATGACGTGCCATGTTTGGAACCCGCTGTGTTGCGCCGTGCTAACGGCTTAAATTGAAATACCTGAGAACACCATGCCCTCTGGTTGATCTGAAACTGCTTTTACTTGCTGTAGACTAAACAGATGGGTGGAATGCATTGCAATTTGTAATCATGTTTTTGTACTGGAGTTTCATTGATGATTCTCAGTGCATGAATATTTGAAAACTTCACCGTTGGGAAACCAGGATGTTCAGCATTTGTTCGCCATGTACCTAACACGCGACGCTGTTGGTCAGATTGAGGAAAACTGAATTAAGAATGGGCAACAGAAGCTTAACAAATGCAATGGGAAGGATTCGCTTTCGTGCTCGCACAAGGTTTCCAGCACACTTGGTGCACTAACTTAAACTTGATAGAGATTATTTCCATGCGCATCTTACTGACACAATCTCTTGGTAACAAAACTAATTAACAACGCATAAGTCGCTTTGCATTACCGTGCCAGCTCCGATTCATGGGAGAGAACTGACATCGAGACTTCGTACCTTATGTTTTTGATAAAGTACAGTTTCATCGGCTTTACAAAACTAATTTTCTGTCGGCATAGTCATGGGAATGGTTTGGTTGCGGGGAACTTGCCCAACGTAAACCGTAGATTGTGGAACGCATACATACATTCGAACGAACATGATTAAATGCAACCGTGCATCCGATTAAATTAAGCTATTTCTAACCTTATGAATAAATAACAACGTTTTGCGAAGCGCAGGAGTCGGCACCTGTGAACGCCCCTATCTAATCTGGCGCCACCTCTACTTTTCTCTATTTTGCTAAAATTAAAATCACAGAAGGCGCACAGTGACTGACGTCGTTTAAACACAAGCGATTTCAATCAATGAGAATAATTTGACATAAATGGCTACACAATATCGACCTTGATGAACAAACTACGTAGCTTAGGTGCACAGTATTGCTCATTAATAAACAGAGCTGAAGCAATGGCATGAAGTGTGCTGGTTGATTGACGGAAACCGGTTAGACCAATGACCACTTGATAAACAAAAGCACCAAACAGATAAAGAAAAGCCACAATTGCGGCAAAGAAATTGCACGGTTTTATCAGACGATCAGAACCAGCATCAAGTTCAAATAGTGAAGTTGTTCATTGCGCTTTTTTGCAGAGAGAAAAGTGCTACATATTTTCAAGAAGTTAGATATGGTCAGGTGCGGCAGTCAAAACACATCCTTCTGTTTACATGCGCGTGACAGAAACGGGATTCAAAACATGCTTGTCAACATGTCAGAATCTGTCACGGTCACCGTGATTTCCTGACAGTTGGCTGCGTATCTCAGTTTGTCTGCGTATCTGTCCACACGAAACCGGATGACTTTCACATCATTAGCACTAAGCCCTTCGAAAGGCTTCCCAGTTTCTCTTAACGTCGCTGAGTAAGTCTTGCAAGTTGTTGTTGTTTGTAGCGCAGAGTGTTTATTCCTTATTAACATCCATCATAAAATTTCCCAATACCGTACTCGAAGGATAAAAATTGACATACCCGCACTATTTAAAAATTAAGTTGGACATGCGTATCACTAAGACAAAAGCGTTCAATATGTGAACCAGGAAAAACGGGAACCCCAACCTGCGGTCGCCGGATCGCTGCTTTACCTCCTGGGTTAGAGACGTTCAATAGCGTTGGAATGTGGTACTGGAGTATTAATAGTGTTTTCCGACAAATGCAACCAGGTCCACCTTCGCCTTGAGATCAAACTGATTGAAAATCAAGATTGTAGAATAACTTATTTATGTACCTTTTGTTCGTTGTTCAACGAACATCAGTGTTCGACGTTGGTCAGCGGCCGTCTCGTGGCGTTTCGAATCGTGTTGTTGTGGTCAGACTTAGTTCCTAGTTGGCAGGTGCACTTGTAGATGTCACTAGTTGGGTTTGGCTTGGTTCGTTGATGACCAATGTCCCCTCGTGTCGCTGCCCTGTTTCGTGTCGATTTGCTGCCATCGTAAATAGCACGGACGGAAATCGATTAGAACATGATGATAATTATCTTGGGATTTTGTAGAATTGAGGGGGCGGTCACCTGGAAGCACCCACTGAAAACGAAAATACATATAATCTCCAACATTTTAAGATTGTTGAGAAACTACGATGAAAAGCCCAAACTTGGGGATCAAAAGAAAGTGATCTCTTAGCGAACGGCAAACGGAGAAGGTTGCCGAGACGTGGAGCTAATCACGCACCTCAACAAAAAAAGGATACTGTTCCTAGGAGTAAATGAGATGAACCAACAGCTTCCGTTGAGACGAATCTGCCTATCAAGTGTTTTGCTCATTTATAAATTTGTTTATTGCAGCGAGCGAGCCAGGAGGCATTGTCGAGCGAGACGAGGGCCATTAGGCACGACCTCTTCAAGTGTTTTCAAACGCCCAGCAAACTCCGGGCTTTCGGCAAACCTTCCACGGTGGACAGACCTTCACTTGGGCGTTCAGACCCACTCGCGCATCGACCGTACGAGTAAGTGGAGAGTGCAACACGACCCATAATGATAATGTTCATTCATATCAACTAGTGTTTGCTTGCTGAGTCGTTCATTCGGCTTCGTGTACGTACCCTACTTGTGTTCCTTGACGAAGTTCAGCAGCGAGTTGTATCTGGGGCGCTGAGGCTTCATGTCAACTGGGGACGACAGGCCCACGCGGAGCCGTTTTGCAAGGTTTTCTGTGATCGTATCGTCTGTCTGTAGCAAGGATCTAGTATTTTGGCGCTCTTTAGCAATCTTGTTTAAAGCATCGACCGACCGTTCGAGTAGGCGCCACCGACTAGAGCGCGAAGCGCAGAACAGGATAGATAAAGGCCAAGAAAAAGGACCTTCGGCGAATAACAAGGCTCCTTTGAGTTCTACTCAACCCTGGAGCGCTTTTACCACACAACCCCCGTTGCGGTGCATCGAGGCGTTTGGCGAAAACGCTATCAATAGCAATCTTATTTACATAAAACCTGAGCTGTTTTTTGCTGAGATTTGGCGGGTTGGTATTTTGTTGTGAGTTGAGTCAAGGTGAAGTTGATCACGCAAGACAATACGAGAGAGAAAGCTGGGCGAGAGAGAAGCGAATCTACGATATATGCAAGTAGCCATGGCCATAGACGTATTGTATTCTTATACGCTGCGGTACGTGAGTTCGGGGCGTTGCACAGAGTCTTTTGTATGTACAGTACTTCTTCTGCTGAACATAAACTTTTCTGTTTTGTTCCTCGTGAAAGTTCAGTTACCTGTGCCATCCTTTTCGTGTCTTTGGCAACTGGCCTGAAAAGGCATAGTGCATTCCCCGACCTTTATTGGTTTCTCGCTAGACTAATGGCACCTACCTGCTGAGCGTCACCGTGAGAGCCAAAGGTATACATCTGGCGAGAAGTGAGTGCGGAACCTGCTAATTGATCACAGAAAACGCTAAACTGCCCTGCATTCAAACGAAACGAAAGGAGACGCTGGTAGGGTTAACTAAAAACAATAGAATGAGGTTTGCTGGAGTTTCTACCGCTTGTGGAGTTTTCCAAGTAGTTGCGCCAAGAAAACGAACAATGTTTAGGTTCCGAAAAGAACT
>JASAMV010006579.1:0-25790 GCA_030248065.1 Rhynchonema sp. JSB1_4
GGTTCCGTATCTTTATGGGCCAGTGAACTTTTTGGGCCACAGAACTTTTTGGGCCATGTGACATTTTGGGCCAGGTACTTTTTGGGCCACATGATGTTTCGGACCAGGAACCTTTTGGGCCACGTACCTTTTGGGCCAGGTACTTTTTGGGCCACGTGTGCATGGCGTACTTTTTGGGCCAGGCACCTTTTGGGCCAGGCACCTTTTGGGCCACGTACCTTTTGGGCCAGGTACTTTTTGGGCCACATGTGCATGGCGTACTTTTTGGGCCAGGCACCTTTTGGGCCACGTACCTTTTGGGCCAGGCACCTTTTGGGCCATGCACCTTTTGGGCCACGTACCTTTTGGGCCAGGTACTTTTTGGGCCACATCTACATGATGGTGTAATTTTTGGGTCACGTGGTAATTTCAATCCACATTGCTTTATGCAACAGTTATAAAGATGGTATGTGTTTTCAACAAGTTGCTGTCTGTGTTCCAGTGTTGGAGCTGGGGGGGGGCGCTGGGGGGTACCCCCGTCGCCCCGTGTTCGTACAGGCACATCTGTTCTGCAACCATACGAGCATCAAATTTTATTTATTGAAATCAATCAGCAGTATTGAGCAACAAATGACCCAGCATAATTTTTTTGTGAAACATAGCGCATAATGATTGAAGTACTGCATGTGTACCGTAACATTACATGACTGATCAAAACGGAAGACGAGGATCTGGTTCAGTACTCAAAAAACACATTGATACTCAGGACACAGCAACTTGTTGAAACACTTCAACATGGTTTTCTTGCTGCCATGGCAAGTTTCCGTGCATGTTTAGTTTATCGATGCGAGTCGATATTTGTGAACGGCGTGTTAGCAATGACCGATGCAACTTGTTTACCACGAAGCATCGACATACATAAGCATAAAGAGCACCTCGTAAAGAGCTTTCGATTGAAATGACCATGTGGCTCAAAAAGAACACCATACACACGTGGCCCGAAAAGTACCTGGCCCAAAAGGTACCTGGCCCAAAACGTACCTGGCCCAAAAGGTACCTGGCCCAAAAAGTATGCATGCACACGTGGCCCAAAAAGTACCTGGCCCAAAAGGTACTTGGCCCAAAAGGTACGTGGCCCAAAATGTTCCTGGTCCGAAACCTTATGTGGCCCAAAAAGTACCTGGCCCAAAAGGTAACATGGCCCAAAAAGTACTGTGGCCCAAAAAGTTCACTGGCCCATAAAGATACGGAACCCTATTCTCCGCTGCCAATAGTCACCAAATAACTCACATGCGAATGCGCAAATGCGCTTGTGCCTGTTTGGTGAAGGAAACCGCCACGTTAAGTTTTATGCACACACAGCACACACACACACGCGCACACACACAGGCAGCCAGTGCGCGAAACACACAGCAACTGATAAATACATGGTTTAGAACGTGCATTGCTGTGGTCGCGCATACCACGCGCTGTGTGCGTTGGACTACGAGCACCTCGGTCAGGGTTCTACACCGCTCTGGGACAAAATTTTTTCGTGTTTCACGCTGTTGCAGATTGCATTTAGCGACATTCACCAAGCAACGTGCTGAGTTACAGCAATGTAAAATAGCTCACCTTTTTTGCAGATTGTCAAAAAGTGCAAAAGTGTCAAAAATCGCTTGCTGCCGCAAGAAAACTCTGATTCAGACACTTTTAGAACCACTTTTTGGTACTTTTAGAAGATTTTTTTGTATTTTTTTGGATCCATCCCCCCCCCAAGGGTACCTTGCAACCATTTGCCTGCCACAACACTGCGTCTGCTCCCCCAATTGTTGCCTAAAATAGGCAAATTTACGCCAAAAACAGGCATTTTCAGGCATAAAATGAGTAATTTTTTGGTCAGTGTCGTCAAAAATCGCCAAAATACCCTTTTTATTGAGATTTTTTCCGAAAAGTTCCGACGCCGACAGTTCAAATTTTTTCGACACAGTTTTTTTCGTCGAAAACTTGAAAAAATAAGTCAAATGGCGGCAAGCCTTTCGATATCTGTTGGTATCCTTCATTAAGCGCATCAGCTCGTCTTTGATGCTAATCTGATGCAAACTTCTCTTCCAAAAGAATTTCTTTCTCATTTTTTTCGTGATGCAAACTGATGCAAAGCCAACTGGGCTGCAAAATGAACTTTTCTGATGCAAAATGCATCAACTTGCATCGTCCCACTATTTTTTGCTGTGACCCCCCCCCAAAAGAAAAATAAGGAAAGAGAAGAGAAAGGGAAGGAAGGGGAAAGGAAAAGAAAAAAGGAGGGGGAAAGAAGGGAAGGGAAAGAGAGGAGAGTGAAAATTGGAAAAAGAAGGAAAGAGAAGAGAAAAGGGAAGGAAGGGGAAAGGAAAGAAAGAGGAGGGAGGGAAGGGATAGAGAGGAGAGTGAAAAGAGAGGGAGGGGGCGACAGACAGACAGACATACATACATACGCCTTCCTGTTTTAGTAGTATAGAGGAGGGGAGGTCAAGAAGGGGGAAAAGGGGAATTGGAAAAAAGAAGGAAAGAGAAGAGAAAAGGGAAGGAAGGGGAAAGGAAAGAAAAATGGAGGGAGAGAAGGGAAAGAGAGGTGAGTGAAAACTGGAAAAAAAGAAGGAAAGAGAAGAGAAAAGGGAAAGAAGGGGAAAGGAAAGAAAAAAGGTTTCCGTTTCTTTTCCACCACGCTTCACTCTTTTCTTTCCTTTACTCCTCTTCTTCTTTTAACCCTCTTTTTCCTTCCATCGTTTTTCCTTTCCATCCATTTCGCTTTTCATTTTCTCACTGATTTGATTTCAATGAACTGAGATTATTTTCAACTTCTTGACCTCCCCTCCTCTTTTTTTCTTCCGTCCTTCTCAGGCCCGTCTTATGTCTGTCTGTGGCCCCCTCCCTCGGAAGGGCGGACGGGTCAATTTTCACGGGTAGCTTTGGGTATGCTAACGGGTCTTTGGGGGGGGCACGGGCGCGGCGCTGTAGCCGGGCCGTAGGCACGGGTCCCGTCTAGTTGGAATATATGGAATGAGTCTAGAATAGTTGACACACACAATAATGTCCATGTCCATATCAATTGGTGTCACCGAAGTGAACACCCTGAACAGTTGGTGGCCACCGAAGTGTGCACCCTTATAGTTGGTACACGCAGAAAAGCGTGACCCGGCGTTAGAGAGCCAAATGTTGCCCAATTAGATCTGCGAAGTCATTCTATAGCATTTCTACACACGACAGAATTATAGGTCAAAACATTGAAAAATCGTCAAAAAGCAAAAAATGGCGACCTGACCACATATGTGGTCCTCTATCTCGAAATATAAAGGATTGCGCCAGGGGTCGCGTGAGAGTTTTTTGTCATTCAATGTTGGCCTAATCCATTGATTACATAAAAACGGGGGGTTGGAATTTTACGAACACAAGCTGAAGATCCTACCGTGGCCAGGCTCTTAAACAGAAATCTTTTGAAAAATCACTTTCTTATTGAAAAATTTAAAAAAAATCCGTTTCAAACGTTAAAAAATAATTCTTTCAAAATTCGAAAATTTCTCGATTTTTTGCTCTAAGAGTGCTATTTTTGCACGAAAATTGCTGCTGTTGACATCACCTGACCAGACCATTGCTGTTTTGCGTACCACGTTAGTATCAGAGGGCACGAGCGAAATTTCGCTCTCCCTGATGTTGGTAATGATCATATAAGAATTTATCAAATCAAGCCTGATTTTCATGTTCAGTCACTGTTAACCACTGTGCTATTTGTGATTTTCGCAACGCAACGTCATTGTCCCGTCACTTTCCTGCTTCACGATTCAGGAAAAAGTTGGACCAATTCTTATAAAGTCATTGTGCGACCAATATCAGAGAGCGGCCTCACGTTTAGGCCTAGCCGTTATGCCTAGGTTTAGGCTTCATGCTTAGGCTTATGTCTCTGGTGGGCTCAATGCTTTTTCTGGGGGACATCGGGAATCTGGGGAACTACAAGTCTAAATCCAATTTTTGAACGCCGCAAACGAACCGATTTTAGCACGCCGCAATGTGCGTGGCACGCCGCAATGTGCGTCACACCCCACAATGTGCGACGTAACCGTGTGACTAATTCAACACGTGTGACCTGATCTTGGCAAAATTAACATAATTTGGGGGAATTTTAAAAAGTAAAAATTGCTGTTTCCCGTCCCGGCGTAGTTCCACTCAAATACAGGTTGGTCTCAAAAAGTAGTTCATGTGACTTACATTTCAGTTTGGTACGTGACTCCTGCACCAAACTCTAAATTTTCGATTTTCAAATTTCCCTTAAATGATGCCAATTTTGCCCAAATTCTGAACGAAAGAAAATGTAGGAATTTTTAACATGAAAGAAGTGCGTGAATTTGGTAAATTTTGTGCTTGACATGATCAGTGGACGCATTATCATCTTTTTGAATGGTTTTTAGCTTTCGCAAATCCATATTATAAACATAATTTTTACACTTGCTTCGGATCTTCTCAGCTCATTTTCGTGTATTCAAACCGTTGAGCGAGATTTTGGTACTTTGGCGCTTCATGTCTCATTCCCTGAAATTTTGGTGCAGGAATCAGGTATCAATTCGAGATACCCGAAAGACGGACTACTGTTTGAGACTAACTTGACTTGGTCACACAATGACCATATTTGAATTCATCAAATCAATCCTGATTTTCACGTTCAGTCACGAACTGAACTACTGTGCTACATTGTGATTCTCACAAAACATTTTTTGCCTGAAAGTAATCTGGCAGAACACCCACTTTGCGGCGGGTCTGAAACATTTTGCTGACTGCACGTTTGCCCCGTCACTTTCCCGCTTCACGAATCAGGAAAAAACTTTCAATAGGAAAAATAAGGTCATTGTGCGACCAATATCTGAGTAGAACTACCCCTTTAAGCTTTGGCTGGTGTCATAAAATGGTTGACTATTATAATGCTCTCAACAAGAATCCAAACTGATCGCCTAGGGTGAGTTTAAAAAATGTCGCACTGCAATGTTTCAGTCAGCTCGACATTCAATGGAATGGTCACCCAATGTACGCGGCGTTCATGTTCCGTGCACGTTGGGTTACGCGCATCCACGACCCACCCAGTGCCGACCACTTGACCAACGTGTCTGATTCGGCACTGGTCGATTTTGTGCAACAGTATTTGCCCGTATTTCGCTACCACAACACGTCACAAGTGGCGCCGCCCGTGTTCATTCCCAAGTGCATTGTGAAACCGGAAAGGGTGCGTTTGCGTGAATATGCTGTTTTTTTACCTACCAAAGTTCGACTTCAGGTAGCATACATGGGCATCCACTCGGTCCATTACTCAGTGGCGGAAATGCGAAAGGAGGACTTCATCGGCGAAACATATCAGGTCGCTCCGACCGTCGCCTACACTCGACATTTTAACAAGGATCCTGCGTATTTGACAAATTTTGGTCAACCGGAAATCACTGAGATGCCGTCAAACCTCAGCAGCACACTGCATCGACGAGCATTGCAAGCTCTGAAGCTGATCAGAGGAAATCTGGCAAAACCGACGTGTGAATCTGATTGCTTGTATACTGACATGGATTATACATACAGCATATAGGGTGATATTTTCGAAACAGGGTGAAGTTGGGTATAAAGGTCGTGGGAAAGTTCGGTGTGAGAAATTTCGACCTAAGCTTGAAACAGTGCATGCTGAACAGGCAGTAGACGCGCGTTTCTAAACCAAAGGTCAACTTTGACAGTCCGCTGTGCAAGTGTGTAAATCGTTCGTTTGTTTTGTTTGTTTATCCTAGTTGCACAAGCGTTTTTAAACGATTATGAATTTCGTAATCCATAAAAGGATTCATTTTGATTTCGTGTGCTGCGATCGATTAGTTACGCCAAATTTTTCGGCACCGCCGTCAAGTAAAGTTTAATTTCACAATAACCTTACGAAACGTCAGGTAACTTAGAAATATACCCTTAAAACGTTTGTGCAACCAGCTTAAAGGGGAAATTGCACATTCCTAATCGCCTTTCAAACTCTACAAGCGTTTAGACAGTTGTGTGGGCATCATGAAAGCCAATCACTTGGTACAAACTCTCAAACATGTACCCAGGAGAAGCAGTTCAAAGGGAACAATCGGGAAGAAAATTCGGCGCGGACCGGCCGAATTTCCACCTGCGCATTCAGGCAAATTGCCTGATCAAAAAGCTGTCAAGGCGACAGAATGTTTCGCACGATTCCTGAAACCCACTAACTATAGGATTTCGCTTTTCTTTGTATTTCGAATTTCGACGAATTGTTCCAGCGTGACAAGCAGTGCATGAAACATTTAGCAGACACGCTGGAACAATTCGTTGAAATTCGAAATATAACGAAAAGCGAAATTCTACAGTTAGTGAGTTTCAAAAAACATGCGAAACATTCTGTCGCCTTGAGAGCTTTTATATCAGGCAATTTGCCTGAATGCGCAGGTAGAAATTCGGCAGGTCCGCGCCGAATTTTGTTCAGAGTGGCTTGTCTTAAACGAAATCTCCCGGGTACATGTTTGAGAGTTTGTACCAAATTATTTGACTTTTGTGATGCCCATATTGCTGTCTAAACACTTGTAAAACCTGAAAGGCGATTAGGAATGTGCAATTTCCCCTTTAAATAAACCAGATAGCAAACAAACGATTCACACTTTTGCACAGCAGACTTTCATAGTTGACGTTTCGTTTGGAAACGCGCGTTTGCTGCTTGTTCAGAATGGAATGTTTCCAGCTTATGCCGATCTCGCACTGAACTTTCTCACATTGAGCTTGCCACCTACCTTGCGAGAATGCCACCCATATCTTGCCCTATTTACCCAGGTCCAAATGCCTGAGCATTTTGGTCGAATTCTCGAAACCGCACTGGCGCGCGATCCTTGCGCGCAACCTCAATGGAATTCTCGATGATCGAGGGCTGCGCATGTGAAGTAGTGCAACTGGATTGCATACGCTCCGCCACCACCTCCGTGCATTCCTTTTATTTTAAAGGGCTTGGGACATAACTGAAGGAAGGGTGCAGCAGGACATATTGTTATACCGTTTTAAAGCATTCTGAGAGCGTATATCACGCACAAATTTTAAGCTCCTTGGAAATTTGCTATCTCTTGCTAGAGGGCTTTTCGTTCCAGAAAAAAGTGAATCTTTGCACAACTTGGGACGGCCGGTGCCGGGACTTGGTGCCAACTTGGGACAACCCCAAATAAGTTGAAGGTCACTTGGTAGGTGGATAGGATCACAGCTTCTGAATACCTTATCATCACAAGTTCCGTCGCGCAAACCAGTGCTTAACACGGTGAGGGTGCAAAACGTTCCAAAAATAGGCCTTATTTTTCGAGAACACCAGTTTGTCCCTAAATTTTGAGGTCGTGCTTTGCGCTGCAGAAAAAAGATTGCAATGGCGAAGTGTCTTTGTATGGGAAATCCCAATGTAAGCAATAGGTCTACCAGAATGTGACAAACAAGTGCTTTCAGCATTTTTCCTGGACCTAAAACTTTTCGGCTTTGGCGAACTTGCAGAATTCCGGAAAAAGAAAGCGCCATAAAATCATTGTAGTTGTTGTACACCGTTGTCAAGCATACGTCCAGCACGCGCTCAAAGAAGTCGAATCTAACCATATGTATCGGCACAACTGGCGACGTACGTCTGCCACGGAGCTGCCGTTGTCGTTGCGTGAATGCGTCAATGGCAATCCTGATTGCAGTCGTAGTTGGATCTTCGATGCCGCTCAAATTTGTAATGGGACAAGCGATAACGTTCGGTTAGTATGGCTCAATGATTGTGATGTGTGTGTAGTGCGTCCACCAGCTCATGGCACTTTGTGTTGCTGCTGGCTGGTTTGTTCCCTTCCTCCACGTTCTAATGAAAGAGAAATTGGGTGTGTGGCCGATTTTGCAAAAAAAACTAAAAATGTGTCGAACAAGATTGAATTCGATTAAGATTACATTAAATTAAAATCGATAAAACACGTCGATTTCATAAAAACTACAACCTAGGAGCAAAATAATTATTTTTCGGAAACTCAATTTCTCATTCATTAGAACGTGGAGGACGGGAACAAGTTGGCCAGAAGCACCACAAAGTGACATGAGCTGATGGACGGACTATACTCAAAGGGTTCATCGGCAGCAACTCGCCATGAACCCGTAATCCGGCATTTGAAGTCACATTGGCGGAAATTCACGGATTTCAGCTTCAATCGGATGGCGTACAGCCGACGATCGAGATAAGCGGGCCCCACAAATCGAATGATGTCGCTACACTCGGCGTTCACCGCTGCTGCTTGGCTGGCCGAACAAAAGACGTAGAATTTGAATGTCCAGATCACCGCAAGACATATAATGACACAGCACGCGACAAACACAGATCTGTTCGAATGAGACACTTTCATTGTTGAGTGAGTTCGCCGTTGCGAAGAAATGCCTGAGTGCCCAATCTTTTACTATGACGAACGTTCATGTAAGGCAACCTGCTGTATGTAGTAGATCATGTGGTCGTATTTGAACTCGTTCGCTGGGCGTTACCAGCTGCTTAAATAATTCATCTCTGAATAAAAAGTTCTCTTTTTAATTCCAAGCAAGCACCTTCAATTTCATTACATCGAGTATTTGTGTTCACTGGCTTATCAAGAACATAGTAAATGCATAATTGTCAAAATCAGAAAAAATGACCCGTAAAGCGCGTAGCTTGAACGGTTCAATCAGAGCCACGAGTATCCGAAAATAATGTTGACGATTATGTACTGAGTTCTGCGAAAAGCTGGTTATCAGTGGGTCGCCCAGCACGTCTAATGTCAAAAAACAACTTTCATGGAGCCGAAGATTGCAACGTCGTGCTTTCCGACCAGGCTTCGCAGGTTGGCATTGGGCCTGAGCAGGTGATGTCAGCAAATGACTTTTGTGAAAAAAGCACTTTTAGGGTAAAAATGTGAATATTTTAGGTTTTGGTGTATTAAACATTTTGGACCAACCAAAATTAAACTATTTTTTTAAATATGCTGTTTTTGAATAAAACCAAGTTCAAGTCGAATGTGACAACGCGCAATCAAGTAGCTGACAATAGCCAGTCAATTACGCCAATTGAGTGACTCGTTGAATTATTTTATTGTTGTTTGACTATAATGTTTGATGAAAAATCTGTCACAAAGCATCTCTGGCTTGCCAGCGCCATCCAAACTTAGAGCTCAATTTTCTCAAAGCGACATAAATTCACTTTGGCACTTTGTAAATTACGGCCTGTTCTCCAACAAACGGTTTTGCACTAACACAATTTGACTGCGTGATGTGTGGTCTGGCGAATAGACACACACCGCGTATTACGAGCCCGAGAATATTATACGCTGTCCGCATGTGGTATAGTCCCTGCAGCGTAACGTTATACGAGGAGAGAAGTGCGTGTGTACACTGCGGTGCCTGCGTATCGTTCGGTTTATGAAGTGGTTAGCGCGGCCACTGGGCTCGTTCCTGCAGCTCAGTTGGTAGAGCGCCTGACCGGTTGGGAGGTCGGAGGTTCGAGTCCTCTCAGGAACATTGTTTGGTGGTCGTAAGTGGACAAATGCTCGCGCCACGGCCAAAGTGTTATCTCTAATTGGGAGTTATGCTCGTGTGAGTCTTTCGTCGGTATCAGTAAAAATAAGACCAAGCCCCAACCAAAGACCAACCCACTTTTTGTGTGCAGCGTGTAGCTGGCAAACTATTCTAAACATTCACCAAAAATGCCTGGATTCCTGGATATTGTTCAGTCCCATTTGTCCGAAAAATGACAGCACATCAAAGTTGTGAACCACCCAGTTAGTCAAGTCGTCGAAGTCCCGATCTTCGTGCGCACGTGCCAAATAATATCGCGTCTTGGCAACCATCACCGGATCTTTCAACTTCCATTCAACCACATCAAGACTGACGAAGCCGTTTTTCAACGGTCGAATCAACACGTGCGGTTTCTGTCACCTCGATTACGAGCTTCATCAGTATCCACACCAGGTACTGGCATTGTCGTCAAATTGTTCTCATGTTCTTCATCGTCGACCTGAGGAATCGCATTGTTAGCTGGTCGCTCAACAATGGGCGGCGGTTGGTTCTGTCGCACCCTGGTAGTGTTATTTCGCTCAATGCTCATGTTCGTACCAGCTCGTTGAATAGGCGACGTGTCAGCCAAAGCAGCATCGGACCAGGGTTCGGCGTTGATGTAGCCGGGCCTGCACGTCCATGGGCAGGATGTTGGTCATAGGCATCGAGTCGCTTTTGTGCACGAGCCACATTAGCATTATTGTGATCAGCGGATAGAATTTCAGCACGGTTTTCAGCAAGTCTGGGCCGACCCCGAGTCGTTTGAGTGTTCACAGAAACACCAGCGGGCCGTGCGATACGGCGTTGCACATTCAGTGTATTACCCGACGGTTGTGTGGGCGGACCTCGCTGTCGTTCAAGAAACTGTTCAGCATTGTTCATCTGTTGTGCTGTCGGTCCATAAACAGGAGCAGCATTTCCGAATGGTGGCACTTCGAACACCTTTGTGGCCAAAATTTGCAGTTGTTGTCTCAAAATAGAGCATTCTGCTATCGTATGTGACGGTGAGTCACAATTCATACACCTTGGTCGTCGCATTCGGTTCGTTGCATCAGAGCCAGTAGCTGCACTTCGATTGTCACCCATTATAATGCACAAAAATTACGGATGAAAGCCAAGAAATTTCGAAAACTTTGTTTTTATTTCGCCGGTTGCAGTTATTCGATGCACACACTGCTCGTCGTAGTAGTTATTGGGTATAGCACACGTTAAACCCAAGAAACAACGTCGAGACCGGACTGTTTGTTCACTCAACGAACAAGCAAACACAACGTTTTAGCTCAGAAAGCCTCGGCCCAGTGGTTTGTCAAATTAACTCCAGCCACAAAATCGGTCGTCGTTTAGTGTTTTACGATAATTATCGTTTGGTGGGGTTTTAGGCTAGCCATCTGGCGAGCCCGACCTAGCGTACCGAACCTCATTTGAAACATCAGGACAGACAAGCTGGTCCATTACCGTTATTCGTCGAGTCGAATTGGGTATACACATTGCGATCTATCGAAAGAATGGTGGTGCACAAGTTTATGAGGGTGCAGAATCGGACCAAGACTTCATGGCATTTGAACGCGAAGTGCGAGAACTGTGTGGCAACGTTGGTGCGAGTACAAACGAAGAAGCAGCGTTCGTGTTGAACATGATTTTGGGTTGTCAACCAAAACGGCTGTGGAATGCCTTGGGTTCGAGTCGATTCCATTATCGCAAGGCAGTGCGCGAACTTGGACGATCCTATGGTGCTGATACACCCGCTTACACTGCTGACTTGCAAATGTCGAAACTTGAATGGCAGCCGACTAAAGATACAATCGATACCTACTTGCAGCGTGTCAACACGTTTACAGCCTAGTTGTTCCCGCGTGCGAAAGCACATCAGTTCTCTGAGAATGCGGCATCTACATATGTTTCGACAGGGCTTACCGGAGCTCTTCAAGTCACATTTGGCTATCTGTCGCATCGATACTCAAGACATTCCTGAAATGGTCTCATGTTTGCGTGCGTACATGATGGCAAAGGAAAATATCGGCATGAAATGGACATTTGAGAATTTGAATCCGTCAAAAGCCGCTCACGATGAAGCGATACGCAACAGTGTGACTGCAAACAGTATGCCCGACCCTACTGTTCGAAGCGGTCGTGGTCGTGGATTCGGTCGAGGCTCGTACAGTCAGTTCTACGGCGAACAGCGTGGTTATCGCAGTGATCACACATGGTGGATTTGCAACGAAGTGGGCCATCGCTCAGATGAATGTCCGCACAAAATTGGTGCTCATCAACAACATGCAATAACAGCAATTGCAGCTGACGTCTGGTGCATCACGTGGAGCTGTTGTTCATGATCGGTTCTATCGCAAAGATAACCCACTGGGGCATGTGGTCGTGCGTGTTGTATTTGCGGTGACCCGACTCACATGGCAAATAGCTGTCCGAACAAGCATCAAGTCAAACAAGAAGTGACGTTCCCGCATACATCGTCGGCAAGTGCTACTGCCAATAACGTAGCGTCGGCTGCTCAGCGCCCTGTGGTTCACACCAGGGAACCACAGTACATTGAAACGCGTTTGTCCGACTCAGATGAAGACTACGATTCGTGTGCTGCGTGCCCTTTCGAGGAACCATGTCAATGTGGGCTACTTACACACGGTCGGGTGCGAAAGATGAAGACGATTGGACAACGAAATTCGAAAAATCCTGCCCATGTGTCAATCAAAACTGTCGGAGGGTCGTCACAACATTGTGTCTCGGAACCGCCAGATTCGGAATGTGAATGGCTTGAGACGCCGCAATGGTTTGGTGCTAAGCGACCACAAGTGTTTGGCTTTATCGAGAGTCAACCATTCGACATGGTGCTTGATTTGAATCGATCGACAAACGTGATCTCGGAATCTGCATTACGTGCAATTGAGCGTGGAGTGTACACTAAAGCATGTCGCTTGACACAAAATTCATCTAGTGAAACTGAAACTGAAACTGAAAGTGAACTACCGTATCTGCATAATGCCGTTCGCGATCGAAGATGACTCTACGGCTATTGGTGAAATCATATTGGGTTCACCGTGTGAGTGCATGGTTGGCACTTTTGCATCCAAAAGTCAACGTGTTTCCAAACCTCGAGTCTCCTCAGTGTTTGTTGCGCAAAAGTCTGTACCGATCAATCGTGTCGACGTGAAGGGTGCTGGATCGAATACACCTCATGTCGCAATGAAAAAGATTTCGTGCAACGTTCGCGTGACACAGTGTGGCGAGCACATGGCTGAATCATATCGGGCAATATCGGTCCTAAACCTGGAATGCAAATGGTTGTGAGCGCTGACGTCGTGCGTTCAATGAAACCGCTGTATGGGAAGAAAGCTCGGTTCAAACAGCGAAACTCGAAAGCTCGGGAACGATCTGATTCGAGTGGTGATACTGACTTTGACATGACCGACAAACCGAAGTTTGGTTCGAAACCAGTGGCTGTTCGAAATGAGCGCGCGAACGAACGTTATGATTTGCGCGTTGTCAAGCCAACCGAATTTCAACGTCGAGATGTGGAAACGAAATTGTACATAATGTATATATCGTTATCGAGTTCAACTAACAATTTGATTTCCGTCGCATTTGCCGTTGTTGAAATTTATTTCGTTTTCGATGCTGTTTGCCTTCGATGCAACCGGTGTCCATTGTATTGCGATGCCTATATCTCATGTCGATTCCGTCTACGATGAAATGCATGTGTTTCGATGCATCGATCTGTGATCTCACCATGGACGTTAAAATTCTACCGAATTTTGATGACCGAATCACTGATCACTAACGGCGAGGTACACGATTACCTAGTGTCCGAATAGAGTGGTGACTGGTAGAGGGCCTACACATGTGCGATGTGGCTAGCAACGTCTGCACCTCCCTGTATTCTTTTGTACGGGTACTATTTGGTGCTACATCATTCGTGCAACCACAACAACGTCGCTGTTTAAACTTGGCATTCGCCAACATCGTTTTATGCTGTGCTATTCAACTTCGCTTCTGCAACGCCAGGGTCGGCGTCATTTTAATGGTGTGGCGGAGAAGCGAATATGAAACCGTTCGCTAACTACAATTTGTTGCTGCTGCTAAAGAGGTCTGATTCGGGGTCGCAGACTAAGGCATCGAGCTCGGGACGGGATAGATCGGGACGCGTACAATTATGAACTTCATGTTATTCGCCGTTTGCCGTTTTGTTACTTTCTGCCGTTAACCGTTACTGCGTTTACTCGATACGTTTCTACGGATGTTGGACGATCTTCGATTATTATGTTCTTATCGATTATGGTGGGAACGTGAACGGTGCGTGCGTATGTATGCTGATATGGCGAAGCACGTTCATGACTTCATACGATTGTCGTCTGGACTATGTGCTTAACGAAAGTACGTATCAACAGTTCCCTATCGGCTTATGGATGTGGCTCATAATATGCCTATTCTCATCAGCCGTGATTATGCGTACCTCTTCGTTTGTTGCCATTTAAACGCATTACCGTGATCGTTCCCCCATACATATGGCTACTTGGCCGCACTGATTTTCGATTATGGATTGGCATTGGATCGACCTGTACCTGTAGAGCACAGTAAAGTAACGGCGATGAAAGTAAAATATTCCATCTGTGATCATCTGTGTGGCAATTTCAACTGTCCCGTGGTTCTGCTCTATGGTGGTGCCCTCGATATGGTCTGCCCCTGATGATGTTTCCATACTCAAATCTGCTCTGGCTCTACATCTTCAATAGACGATCATCTGTCACTATGTTGCATACGGCTATAGAGGAGAGCGGCTTCTCGGTTTTGTTGCTTGCCTTGTGCCGGCCTGACCTGGGATGTAAATTCGCCCCTTTTACCTTGTGTCATAGTGTTCAGATCACTCAATGCCGTACTGTTAAATCGTCGTTGTGGTACAACGAAGCTGTGCAAGGGGGGATGTAGTCCGGTGATAGTGATCATACCCATAGTTTAGTATTGTTTAGTGGGGTTTTGGGCGAGGTTAGGTCGGATTTCTCGTAAAGCTGTTATTATTGTTATTCTATGTGTTTGATTACCTTTTGTTTAGTGTTATTATTCTTTTCCGGTGACCCCTATTGTGTGTGTCATTATTCTTTGCTCTAAACCATTCCAAATCTTATCCTGTTTTCTGATTTTTTCTAATTAAAGAGAACGCGTTACTGTAGGTCGGAAGTTGAGTTTTTAGGTTGAGCGTGCCGGTTACGTTTGGTTTGTTATCGTTATTCGCGTGTGTCCCGTGTGCGCCCATTGCGCTTCCCTGTTGTTTTGTTATTTTTATATCGTAAACATAAAACCCATATTGTGAACGAGCGAGTTGACGAGCGAGTGAACGAACGAATACTCAACTCGCGAAAATACGCACGAAACGAATATTCTAATAACGGACATACATTGGTTGATTTCGCTCGGTTGACGGTTTTCGGTTCTGCAATAAATAACGGATCGCAGGATTCCAATTATAATAATGACAATGTTAGACAGCTGACACACACAATAATATTTACGCGCCACACCACAACACGATGTGAACATTATGCAATTTCGACTTTTCTTTCACATACAGTACACCTTCATCGCCGGACACCCATTTACGAAATTTTGCGCAGTGGACCCGCCTGTTGCACTGTTGTCGGGTGGGAACATCATAAGGCATAACTAAGGGACAACAATTTTGTTTTCGTTAAAAATCTGGGCTCTTTGCCCGAAAAAATTATCGAAAATCAAGCAAATACAGGATTTAAAAAAACAGGAACGAACCGTCCTTTTTTCTTCGTGCAGCCCTGTACATATATTGTAAATGGCAAACGTCAGCTACGATTATGTTCGACTTGCGTTGGCTACATTAGAATAAGTCAAGATCTTCGGTTGAATTTTTTTTAAAAATGACGCGCATGTTTGCGCGAATTGCCTCGTGCAACTCATCAAATGAAGTAGCGCTTACATAAAAATGCTCACGTTGTGCTGATGTGAGATTCAAAATAACTCCAATTATTATTCGAAACGGGTGTCACAATTGCAGTAACGGTAGATGCCCCATACAAAATGACCGGAGATTCTGCTGCAGACACGGCAACCTCATCAACGGCAGCGTACGTCCGAAGTATTTGTCTGACCACGTCGGACGTCGAAACCACGCTGACCTATAACGTCATTGTCATGCAACCGTAGCGTTAGCACACCCAGCGAAATTCGCACCCCAAACCAGTCCTTCCGATTAGGGCCCGAACGACTGAGTTTAGACTACTTACAAAATCGGTCATAGTATCAGATTTACGGTTCAGCCGGGTAGGAATTTACGCGATCTGGAAATATTGGCAAACCTAATGCGCGGCGATAAACTAAACCGTCGCAGACTGCTACTTGCGTTACAGAAAAGGTTAGGCTAAACTTGAAAAAAAATAAAATAAACGATTCTCCACTACTTTGGTTTTTGAAAATTAGAAAATTAAGTTCACGTTTTCATTATTTTGCTACCTTTTTTAGAAGTTTCCCCATTTTTGTTGCAAAATATATGTCTTTGTGCATGATTCGGCCTGTTTTGTCAAACAATCGTCTGCTGCGCTTGTATTTCACTTCAGTACAATGTCACTACAATGCGAGAGAGTGCCACTCAACGACTTGAATAGCTGGCATCAGGGTTGAAAAAAAATTTTTTTAATTAACGAGCTTTTTTTGTAAAAAAATTTTTTTGACGAAAAATTTTTTTATTAGAAAAAGTGTTGCAAACGACGTTTCAGGGTAAATGAAATCGATACAACATATTTTTCAAAAATTGAAAAATTTTCGCCTGAGACCGAACTTGTGTGGTGACACCCGGTAGTATTGTGCAGATTCCAGGGTCTCCGACCAGTCTGAGGTTGATGTTCACTAACGATGTTACTCTGAAGTATTGTAGCATGCCGTACAACGTATTTTAATGCATCTAATGCCGTATATCTGATATACGACCATCAAAATATCGATTACAGCCCAAATGTGGTCTGGCGAATAGACACACACCCATACGCGTCGAGGCGTACAACGAACGGACCGGTATTATGCGTGTGTGCAGCGGTGCACAGTGTATTGAGCGTGCGTGCGTTGGGTTTATGAGTGATTCTGAACCGCAGCCAGACCGCGTTCCCGTAGCTCAGTTGGTAGAGCAACTGGCTATCCAGGCCTGGTTGCTGGAAGGTCGGAGGTTCGAGTCCTTCCGGGAGCATACGTTTGGTGTGGCGGTTCAGAGTTCACACAAATCTTGCGCGTCAGATCGACTTTGCGCGCCCGGTTTTGCACCAGACCTGCCTATATACATGTGTAGTACCATGTAGTAGTACATTATCGGTGCCACATCACTATAAAAGACCAGCCCCGCGCATCCCTGTACGGATTTGGTGACAATACAGGGCGCCACAGGCGCGATTTTGGAAAAATTGTCCCGTCCACAGAAAAAAAGTGCCAATTTTTTTTGCCTCGAAAAGGCCATTTTTGGACATTTCAGCCCATTTTGGGCAACTTTTTTTTATTAAAAAAAGCAAAATCTGAGTTTCAAAAAAAATCTTTTTTTTAAATAATTTTTTAATTAACCACTTTTTTTAAACAACCCTGGCTGGCATGATGTGCGCATTAGTTCTTCCAAACACAAATCTGCTTAAAGTTTAATATTATGCAAATGCCAAATTTAATATAATGCCAAAACGCTGCTGGAGGTCACTAACCGCGGGGTATGCTGCCGTTTTAAAGCAATTTGCCAAAAAAATGTGCCAGTTATTTAACCTTCCTGTGACACGTCTTCACTTTCATATTACAACCTAAGTATGGTGAACAGACCATCAGTGGTTAATGAAAAAAATTTTATTGAAACCCTGTTTTTTAAAAACACATTAATCAAAAAACTTCGTATTCCACCCAAAAACTGTCCGAAACAAAAAAATGAGCGCTAAAGCAAAAAAATGCGGTATTTTTCTTCCATAGTGTGCACTAAGTGCATAGAAAGCACTGATGACACGAAAACAACACTATGGTCAGTGAACAGTGTGTGTACGAACCGTAGTCAGGTACACACCCGCACACTTCCCCCAGGTGGTGTGGGTGCTTTGGTGTCAGGGTTGGGCAAAAAAGGCTTCGGAAAAAAATTTTGAAAAAAAATTTTTTAAATTTTTCGGGGGAACAAGATGTCCTAAACTTCCAAAAATAGCCTTTTTGGGGGTTATATTTTGTCATTTTTTTCAGAGTCGAAAAATTTTATACACAAGATCACTTTTGGGGCATGTATTTGGTATAGTAAGTTTCAAATTTCGTTGCTTCATACACTTTACAGACGCACAGTGAAAAAAAATGGGAATTTACTCTTGGGTAAACATTTACAGAAATGTTTACTCATGATTACGCTTTCAATGTTTACTCAATGTTTACGTTGCGTAAACATGAGCAAACTTTTTTTGCAAATTTCCGAACTGTCATTTTCAGCATAAACATGCGTAAACATCGGCGTTGTACTTCCGCATGATTGGCAGTATTTCAACATGTAAAGTTGATCGCTTTGGTTGTTTTTTGCTTGCATATGCGATGCGACTTGATGCGATCCTGTGAGCTCAGGTAGGAAAGCTTTCCAAAAACCCCAGTTTCCGATCAAATCACGTCCGTTCGATGGGGCTTATTCCGAAGCCAGACTGTTTGCACTGCACTCGCTCGTTGATTTCAGTGTTGCGAATAAGTCCGACTCGCTCGTTTACGTTAGTGTTATATTTTAATAACGATGACAGAATAACCGGAACAGAATAAGCGCAACCGCGCACAAATCAGTGGACAAAACAGTGGTGGACAAAACAGTGGTGGACAAAACAGCGGTGGACAAACAGCGGTGGACAAAACAGCGATGGACAAAACAGTGGTGGACAAAACAGTGGTGGACAAAACAGTGGTGGACAAAACAGCGGTGGACAAAACAGCGGTGGACAAACAGCGGTGGACAAAACAGTGGTGGACAAAACAGTGGTGGACAAAACAGCGGTGGGCCGTAAACCAACAATAAATCAACACCATAAAACGGCAGACTGCCACATTCCCAGAATTTCTCTGACAAAACCTTTTTACACGACGGTGGAGGAAGATTTTGAGTGTTAGGTAAGTGAACACCAGAATAACACGTAAGCTAGAAAAGCACGAATATGACATAACAGGTAGTTTTACAAGAAGATAATTGCCTAAACTAGACTAAACTAATAGAAAATGACGTAAATATCAATGCAGGATCATGATAATTCGAGCGCCAGACCACATCCCCCCTTGCACAGCTTCGTTGTACCACAACGACCATAGCCATTGAAGACGTAGATTTGCCCTTTTAGTAATACTAAACCGGTGGAAGGGGCGTCTTATCCTCAATCGGGCAAGCACTTGGCTAGCAATCCGACCAAGACGGAAAACCGGCACTTCACCTTCACAACCGAGAATAATATTAAGGACCATCCTTGGAATCCATTGAAAGACGTTATTTAACCAATCATTCGCATTACATCCTTCATATACCGTATTTCATGATGATTCGGAATAAACCAGTCAAATCACAGAAGACAGTTACTCTTTATTACTGAGATGAGATGATGATTGTTCAGCACTGGTGGATTTTACAGTTGTTTACGATATTTGCACATTTCATCGCTAAGTGACCGCCACGGGCAAGTCAACCGTGTTTAAGGGAAAGCTCGCTGGCAAACGAGAACATTTTCAATATAAATGCATGAATAAATCCAAATAGTGTAATCAACAATCACGATGTCTGTACGCCGGCTCAAACTTCGGGGAACTTATTTACAAGAGCTCCCACATTCAAGCCAACAAGGAAGTCGCCGTACAAGTATAACACTCACAATATTCATACATTTGAACCGCAATTACCGGTACTCTAATCAGAGCATGTCTCTCATCAGGAGTAAGCAGCAACAGGCTCATCAACCAATATCAATTCAAAAATAAAAATTCTCTTCTCGTTATTCCCGCACGGTATATTAAATATAATTTTTCTTTTCAATCGATATCCACAGCAACGAACAAAGAATGGAAAATCAACTCATCGAGTAACGATGGACGAAGAACAAATGACAAACAGCCGTTAGTTGAACGGTATAAGAATGCGATAATGCGATATGATATTACATTCTTCCGCCTTCCTCCGCCACACCAATAAAATGACGCCGACCCTGGCGTTGCATGGGAGGAACGAACGATAAAAAGATGATGACGATGTGGAAACCCACAAAAATTGATGTGGACCAATGCGAAGTTAAACAGCATTGCAGGAAGATAGCAGGAATGAACAAGCACCAAATAGCACCAGTACAAAAAGCATACAGGGATGTGCAGACGTTGCATGCCACATCGCACATATGTAAGCCCAAAACCAGTCACCACTCTATTCGGTTACAAGACACTCGCATTCTTCGCCGTTAACTTGATGTGATCATCAACAAATTTTACTGTAAATACAGATTCATTCAAACGTTAGGTCGGAACGTTTGTCATCGTCACATAGCATCGTTATATGTTGCGGTTATCGTGTGTATCGGAACACGGGTACGTAAACAACAAACAATCGAACATAGAACAGCACGAACGAAATTTGACATCGACAACGGTCAATGCGATGGAATAAAATTATTAATCGAACTCAACAACGATAAACGTATATGTACAAATTTTTGTTCTTTTCGTGACACTAATATCCGGGTGGCTCGACATCGCGCAAATCATAACGACTGTTCGCGCGCCCATTTCGCTCAGCCACCGGTTCCGTTCCGATTTCATGTTTCTCGGTCGTGTCACTATCAGTTTCGCTATTCGAGTCCGTTCGGTAATAAAATTTCGCGTGTCGCTGTTTAAATCGTGCTCTCGTGCCGTTCAATGGTTTCAATGGTCCAGCGGCAACAGCACTCACGCCCGTTTGCGTTTGTGGTCTGGGACCAATATTGTTCGATGTTTCCGACTTGCATGTGTCATGTTGTGGCACACGGATGCGACTCGAAACCTTTTTCATTGCTACGTGAGGTCCCGTCGATTCAGCACCCTTCACGTACACATGACCGGTCGATACGGACTTTTGCGCAACCATTGTCGAGATTCGAGATTTTGGCAGCCGTTCACTCCTGGATGCGAAAGCACCAACCATGCATTCACACGGTGCACCCAATATGACGTCACCAATAGCCGTAGTGTCGTCTTCGATCGCGAACGGCATGATACAAATCCGAAAGTCCACTTTCAGTTTCAGCATCACGAACTGCTGCCGGCTCGAAGCAGCTTGTGTCAAGCGACATGCTTTCATGCCCAATCGTTTCTCAATTGTGTGCAACGCCGATTCCGAGATCACATTTGTTGATCGATGCAGATCAAGCAGCATGTTGAATGGTTGACTTTCGATAAAGCCGAACACGTGCGGTCGATTGGCACCAAACCATTGTGGCGTCTCCAGCCATTCACATTCCGAATCTGGCGGTTCCGAGACACAGTATTTCGACGGATCATCATGAACAACACTCACTCGTTTCTGAGCCACGGAAGCAGGCTCGCGTGAATGACAATATCCGACCGTTTTATTTGATACATGAGCCGGATTTTTCGAGTTCCCTTGGCCGACCGTTCTCACCTTCTTCACTCTACCATGTGTGACATTGCCGCATTGACATGGCTCTTCGATGGGGCACGTTGGACAGAACGGGTATTCATCATCGGAGTCCGACGGCTCCGGATCCCAGTATAGATCAGTTGGTATTTGGAAAACTGGTTTTTGTGCCGCAGTCGCTGCGTCGGTTGGTGGGAATGTCACTTCCTGCTTCACCAGTCGCTTCGGACATTCATTTGCCATGTTAGTCGGATCACCACACATGTAGCACGCGCGACCACCAGTACCCGCGGACTCATCTTTTCGATAGAACCGATCGTTAACAACCGCTCCGCGTGATACACCGGATGTCAGTTGCAGCCGTTGTTGTTGCGGTGGTCCAGTTTGTTGCTGAGCACCATTTTTGTGTGGACATTCATGTGAGCGATGGCCCACTTCGTTGCAGATCCAGCATGTGTAACCACCTTCCGGTACTGAGCCTTTGCTCCATCGTTGTGTTTGATCGCTCCGATAACCACGACGTTCACCGTTGAATCGACTGTACGAACCACGACCAAATTCATTACCACCACGGTTTTGCTGCTGTTGATGGCAATGTTGCGCATTCGGATTCGAATCTTCTTTCTTTTTGGTCGGATTCAATGTTTTGTAATCCCACACAGTACCCATGCACTCTTTGGCCATTATGAAAGCACGCAGGCTTGCAACCATTTCAGTCAGATTCTCAGTATCAACACGATTCATGGCAAGATGCGATCGAAATAGCTTTGGTAGTCCTTGCCTGAACATCATTGCAGTGTGCATTGCAAACTGACTGGCGGTCGAGCGTGGGAACAGCTTTGCAACAAACGCATTTGACCGCTGCAGGTACGAATCGATTGTATCCTTGCCCACCTGCTATTCAAATTGAGACATCTGCAAGTCAGCTGTGAACGAATGCGTATCCACGCCAAACGCTTGTCCCAGCTCATGTACAGCCTTGCGGTAATTGAAACGGCTTGGGCCCATATTATTCCAGATGTTTCGTGGCTCATGACCCAGCAACGAATACAACACGAATGCAGCTTCTTCGTTGGTACGAGCATCAACATGGTCACACAACTCGCGACATTGTCGTTCAAACGCTGAGAAGTGTAGTTCGCTTTCATTGCCCGTGTAAATCCAGAACGACCCTGTTTTTCGATAGAGGCCAACATTCTTTGTCAACTCAGTCCTTCTGTGCGTTGGAATCGACCAAGTGGTTTTGCCACTGGCTTCAGCACGCAACCGTTCCTTTGCAACAGGATCACACGCACTGGCATCAAACTGATCATCATCTTCAGCATCGATCCAGTTTGGCACTACATGTTCTCGCACATGTCTGCTAGAGCTTGGCGTGGGTAATGGCGAAATTTGCGTTCGGTCACTCTGTTGTTGCGTGCTCCCACCAACCATATGCGCTTGCGTCGCAGCATTGTTCAACGGTTGTGTATTGGCAGGTGCTCTTGTGTAATTCGTCAATTGCTGAGTGCCCATACCACCACTTTGTGCCTGAATCAATATTGGGTGTCCATGTTGACCCATGCATTTGCTGCAGTGACAAGGGTACCCGTCCGGTATACACCACTGCGTGCTCAACGCCACACCCTGCGCGCTCACACCTGTACCAGTTGTTGGAGTGGAGATCATCAACGGTCCAGCTGTAGCAGGTGCCACATTTGTCTGTTGACCACCAGCGCTAGTCACGCCCGTATTGCGATTGGCTTGTATCGTCGCACTTTGCTGGGCTGCAGGCTGAATGGCACGCCGTTGTCCCCTCTGTTGACTGGCAGTCACGGAAACGGGTGTCTGTGCAATAGGTTGAGCCGACGTAGGCACTTGCACATATGCATGCTGCTGTGGTGTCACTGCCGTGTGCACCTGAGCCTGACTGGTAGCGGACATCTGTTGTGCCTGAATAGCGGTTGGCTCCACCGCGGTATTTGTCGAACGATTGTGTTCATCTCCCAGATCAGAACGGGCTTCAGCTGCATTCTCAATTTCATCTCCGGGTACAGCTGTATTCTGTTGTGTGCTCCCTTGGTTCACCGCACCACCGCCCGGTTCAATAGCTTGCTGATTTTGTTGCAAGCCCAGCAATCGCTGTTCGTAGTCATGCAGAATTCGCAAAAACGCAAATTGACCCATTTCCGCATTCGGTAATTGTAGAGCCTCAAAAAACTCACATATGTCAATTTTGTGTGCAACCCAACTACTCATATCGTTATAATCAGCATCTGGATTCAATCGAGCCAGGTGACGTTGAAACCGCCCAACCATGACCGGTCTGCTCTCGAACCAGTGATTCACATCCATACTGACATATCCGTTTATGAGCGGTCGCACAAGCAATCTGGGGGCCGTGCCAGTCTGTTCATGTTCACCCCAGCCCGGTACCGGTACTGCAATGTATTGTTCAGTATCATCGGGCCCATACACTGTTGAATTATCACCGTGGCCCGCGGCAGCCTGTTGTGGTTGTTCATGAGCAATATCCAATCGATTATGTGGTGTCAGACTCATATCATGTACTGTGCGACTTGAAACATCACTCACAGCCGCGTGAGTCTGTATTTGTTGTGCAGGCGGCACATTATTCTGTTGCACCACAGGCGGGGTTCAGTCTGGGTATTGGTGACCCGAGCCATCGCACCAGTAATCACAGCAGCCCCTTGTGCAGGATGTTCAGCATAGGCAACCAGTCGTCGGTGCGTGCGCGCAACGTTTGGATCAGCCGAGGCCGCATCCTGAATAGCACGCTGGTTTTCATCCAATCTGGGTGCTGAACGGGTTGAGCGTTGTGCACCTGCCCACAACCGATTCATAAAACCCGACACTGCACCCGTCGCGCCACCACGATTACGTTGTACATTCAAGGTATTTGACAATGGTTTGGTAGGAGGCCGTTGCCGTGCACCCTCATCTGGCCGTTGTTCATTACTATTGGTCGCACAATGACTAATGGAGAATTTATCCAAAATTCAAAGGATGGACCCTGATTCAGGCTCAGCGGCGCTCAGCCAGTGTTAACCACTGAGCTACTTGCACTTCCGACAAAACATTTTCATCGGAAAATAAACTAGTAGAACAACCACGAGCTGACAGCACCGTGGTTGTTTTACTGGTTAATTTCAGGTGAAAATGTTTCGTGAGAAATACAAGTAACTGAGTGGTTAACAGTGGCTGAGCGCGGCTGAGCCTGAATCAGGGTCCATCCTTTGAATTTTGGATAAATTCTCCATTAGTCATTGTGCGACCAATACTAGTCTGTGGTGTTGTCGGTGCAGCATTTCCAAATTGTGGCACTTGATACATATTTGCGGCCAAATGTTGCAGATCTTGCCTCACCATAAAACATTCAGCTGTGGCATGTGACGACGAATCACAATTCATGCACTTCGGCCGTCGCGTTCGGGCCGGATCATCAAAGCCAGTAGCTGCGTTTTGTTGGTCACCCATGTCAATGCACTATACTATTCAACACAAGTCAACAAAATTTCAATTTTAGACAAGCGCCAACAAAATTTCAAAGTATCTGATTTTATCTCGTCGTTCAATTTAGTCAATACACAGACAGTTCGTCGTAATAATTATTGGGTATAGAGCACGTTAAACCCAAGAAACAATATTGAGGACGGCTGTGGTTGTCTCGTCGAAAAGCAAAAATTTAAATTTTTGAGCTCAGGAGCCCCGGCCGGCGGTTTGATAAAATAATTTCGGCCACAAAATCGGTTATCGATCACCGTTTTACGATAATTATCGTTAAAAATTGTCTTGCGCGCGTTGTAGTTCACAATTCAATCAACGAACGGGCCCCAATAACTTTTCCAAGCAAGACAAAACAACACAATCGATAATGGCCCGAAGATCGCACGAAATCAGCAATCTTTTATTTTTATTCAGCACGAAACGATTCGTTCGTTAGCAACTCTGCACGAAATTGTTGGGCACAGTGGTGGAGAACGTTGTTCACCACAATTCAATAAACAGTCAGGCCCCAAAAACACTTTTTAAGCGAATTGAAAGTCACGTCGCACACGATTTTAGATATGACACGAGAATCACACTAAAAGTGTAAGTTTTCGGTCGAGTCGGGGCTGACTTCAGTAAATCAGCCAGCAGTTATAGTGTTGCTCACTCACAGTCAGATGAACAACAAACAAATAAAAATAGAAGACGGTTCGTCGCTGCGCCAATAAATCAGTGTTCTCTGCTTTTCAAACCCAACCAGAGCAAGGGATGCTTGGATTTATGAGTTTTACTTCACCAGAACTTTCTATTTTTGTGACAAGCAAAATAAATCAACACCAACAACAATAATTATTTTCACTTTTGCCTCGACTTCGTTTAAGCCGATCCGATCACGACCGGTTTGGTGTGTTTGTCACTCAATTTACAAGATTCGAACTCAAATCTCTCAGTTTTCTGTGGGTTTGGTGTCCAGATAAACGGGCTTGACTGTTTAGTCCACAAAATTGACCACAGCGACAAGCAGGACACCGACAACCAACCAATACAAACAATAATTGACCGCTCGCGTTTGGTTTTTAACGAACAAACCCGGCCACGTGGGGTTTTTGTTCGGTTCGTCCGAATTTTTCTATGTCCGAAATTTCTGGGGAAATTT